>BMAO01009594.1:0-45432 GCA_019973975.1 Trichonephila clavata | reverse complement strand
TGAAAATCGATCAAATTTTCGATTTTTCACTTTTAGCATATTATTAATGCTTGCAATCACTGCTACTGAATGCAAAAAGAATTTTTCAACTCCGATCATTTTTATAGAAGTTATGCTCTTTTGAATTCGAACACCTGTTTGACCACGCCCCTTTGTTTACATCTGTCAAACACCCCTGCTTGCATCAGCTGAAGAATTACGCTTCTGTATTGTATTCTTTTGTCATTTTTAGCGATACTTTTATTTACGTTATGTGTTACTTTTTTTACTCTATATATGAATTATATATTTTTCTAAAATTTGGCAACATGAAAATAACTGTAACTCAAACTGTGTGGTATAAAGTTTTTGTTTACATTGTCTTCCCAACTTTGTTGCGAAAACAGCTTTCTTTGAGTTTCGTTATATAAACAAGAAACAGTTCTTTTCAGAACTAAAGCTCTATATTGCCATTATCTTTTAATATTTTATATATATTCTATTCTTTTGAGCAAAATTATCACAACTTATTTTGTTTTGTGATAATGCACAGTATAAGTTCAAAATATCGAAAGCCCAAAGGGCGACCAAGCAAACGCAGAGCTGCCTGCATAAGAAATTTAGAAAAAGGAAAATCTTCTGCATGTAGTTCATCATCTGATAGTAAATGTGATGAAATTTCAACAGTAGCTCTGTTCCTGGTACATCAGGTATGAGTACCAGTGATGTGAATTCTGAATCAAATGAATATCATTTCATCAATAATTCAATGTGGACGTCATTGTTACATAATGTTCCATGTAGTGATTGCAACCAGTTCTCGTTGAAGATTTTAACGCACAATTCGTACGGTTTCTCCACCAAAATGGATCTTGTTTGCGAAAAATGTAAAAAATCATATGGACATGCCTTCACAAGTCAACGAGAAAAACCCTGCAGGAAATTTGATATCAACACAAAACTTGCATCCACATTCTTGGCTATAGGAAAGGGTCACGCAGCCTTAGAAACTTTCTCATCAATTTTAGGTACACCATGTATGGATTGTAAAACATTTTCGAAATGCTTAGAAAACTTATGTAACAAAATTGAAAATGCGAAAGCTGAAATGTTATAAATCTCAAGAGACCACGTGAGACAAACAAATTTATATTTGCATCCTGATCTTATTCAGAACAATATTATTGATATAACTGTATCATACGATGGAACGTGGCATAAAAGAGGCCATACGTCCCTAAATAGCATCGGTATTGTCATTGATGTAATGACAAATTTCGTTGTTGACTTTGAGGTTTTGTCAAAGTATTGCCATGAATGCAGTATGGCTGCAAAAGATTTGGGTGAAGGGAGCCTCGAGTTTCAGATTTGAAAATCAGGGCATTCAGAAAAATGCCAGAAAAACTTTGACGGTTCCTCTGGTAGTATGGAAATGCATGCTGCGTACATTTTGTGAAACCGGTCAATATCTGACTGTGCAATGAAGTATACCACTATTCTTTGTGACGGTGATGCAAAAACACACCAACACCTGAATGAAAAAAAAAAGTGTATGGAGATGATGTCGTCATTAGAAAAGAAAAGTGTGTTAACCACGTAGCCAAATGTTTGGGAACAGCACTCCGGAATAAAGTGAAAGAGTGGTGTGAAAGGTGTGACATTAGGTGGTCGTAAACAAGGTAGTTTGACTGATGCAACAATAACAGAATTACAGAACTTTTACAGGAAAGCCATTGTCGATAATGTTCCAGAAGTTGATAGGATGAAGAAGCCAATTTTAGCAACTCTTTATCATTGTATGTCAACTGATGTAAAGCCAATGCACAGCAAATGCCCTGAAGGAAAGCTATCTTGGTGCCAATTAGCTTCCCAGGCTCTGTGTTCATGAGCCCATTGCCGACGCAGCCGTCGATGGCTTGTACTAAGGAGGATCTTATATAAAGGCACCCTTGCATGCAATCCATGGTGCAGCAGACGTTGACGAATTGACGAAGCCAACATAAGTACACCTGTAGCAGTAGACCAACGTGCTGCCAAATGCCTGGAGGAAGATGTACGGTCATTCACCACCATGCGGAGCAGGTATCGATCGTCGTGGACTGACATCCCCTTCCGTCATCCACTGCCAGTTTTTCGAGTTGTTTGGTGCCCATCGGTCCACTGCTTCCAAACTCGCATAACTGTGGAACTGTTCCACTGCGCGCGAGCTCCTATTGTGGGATATGAAAATCTTCCTTCTCGAAGGCCAATAACCATCCCCCATTCAAACTCCGTAAGTTGTTGGAATTTCTTCTTAATTCGTCATGGAGACATACGTAGGTCTCACTAAACGTTCGCCACTAACAAATAACCATTAACTATTTTCAACGTTCCGCTACAGCCCTCTATTTATACGCTTTCAGCATTAGTTCAGAGGGCACTGCGCCCGTCACGCATACGTGGTGGCTCTGAAACTTTACTATTTTACGTAACAATCTATAATTGATATTTGCGGCAAAGTTCATTTAATTCTGAAGATTCCTTCACGGTGTTGCATTTTTTACAAACAATAATGTAAGATACGTCTAAGTTGATCAACTTCAAGCCGACGCTAATACAATTTAAATATCCAAATGACAAATCGTCAATCTTAAGTATTAATCAAATAATCTACGGAACACTCTCGTCTAGCTTTGTATTACTTTACATTAATCGCTCACTGCTATCATTTAGCCTCTAACCTCTCTCTCGAACCTGAAAGTTAATATTTAAATATAAGCCTTGATTAGCATATGTCACATCTCCTTCTTCGGGGAAAAGTTTCAATAGAATAATATTTAAATAAATCGTTTCCCCAAGATGATTAGTAGGGGGTACACGAATAGACCCGATACAGTATGACTACACTTTTAAAAATATATTAAAAATAAACTAACAAATATTTTAACTTATGGTTTGTTATGTTCTATAAAGAAAAGTTTAAAGTTTCAGTTTAATGAATGCAAACTAGATCCCTCAACGTCCATTTTTTGTAGCATTCTCGTTTTTAATTGGCTTTAACACAAGTGCCAGCGCAAGTTGTAGAATGGTTTATTAAATTTAAATCTGCAACACATGTAGTGTATATGGGTCACTACACCACACTGGAGTTTAGAAATGAGCAATGTTTTAGATAAAAAGTTGCTCGGGCGATGTATTGGAAGAAAAGATTCAGTAACGTGGCTATCTAGATCTCAACACGTAGCATCTTTGGACTTCCTGCGGAGATATATGAAAAACTTTGTTGGTCGATCTGCAATTAGTAACAATGTTGAACTAAAAAGTCGAATTAGGATGACCATTCAGAACATTGATCCTATAATTCCTATCAGAATGTGGCTAGAAATCTTGTATTAGACTCAATGTATTGCACACAACTAATATTGCTTACATTGAAATCGTGCAATATGGACCATTAAAAAAAATTTTAGAATTTTTTTTTTAAAGAACATAAAAATCGTAAACGAATAACTTTCCTTCCTTTTTTTTTTGGGTAATTAATACCTGAAAGTTCAGCCATAGTTTTTGGACACCCGGTACTTCTCAGTGAAAAACATTTCTTAAAGGCTTTTTAGGACAAAAAATTGCAGGAGATTTTTTTATAATTCACTTAGAACCTTTTTTTTATTCCAATAAATGTAAGCGAAGATAATTTCCAAAAAAAAAATAGTTTAATAAGAATCCAGAAAGGGGAAAAAATACGTTAAAATTTGATCGAGGTGCTTTTTGCTGTATAAAAAAAGTAAGAGTATCAATAGATTAATCAGCCTAAGGTCATGAAAAAAATATGCGTATTTTTTACATTAAATTTCAAGCCAAATCACTTGGAAGAATAGTTTGCTTGAAGAAATCTAGTTAATTAAATATTTTAAAAGAAATTTCTTGCTGGCATAACTTCTATTTATTTTTTTAACTTTTCTTCACTCTTTTAGTCAAGTGTTCGAAAAACATCTTGTTAAGATATATCTTAATTATATCGTAACTGAAGCAAGTAAAACTGTATTAAATTTTAATGATAAATACTTTATAATAAACTAGCCTGCATATGACTAAAAGTAACTTTATTTAGGTTGTAGTACATGATTTTTTCTTACTAATACAAATGATTACAAAATTTTATTTTTGTTCTATGTTCGTTACTTTGATGTTGTTTTTTGTTATACTTCTTTCTTGTGATATATAATGTTTTTCGGTGTTGAGGATGATATACATAGTTAACCATTGTATCTAGTGAGCTTTTTTTCTTTCATTTAGTTACTTTGATCTCTGTTCCTAATTTCATTCGATATGTGATAATTTAATTCATATTTCTTCCTTACAGATTTTACACTTAAGTAATATATTAATGTTGAATATCTTTACTTTTAGTGTTCGTTAATGTGATTTTTTCTATTTACTTGTATTCATTTCCAATATCGGAGTTTCAAATATAAAATGTTCATTTCTAAAGAATAGTTTAAAATAAAAATGGGCTTTCGTTTAGTAAATGAAATTCTAATATGATTTATAATTAATTGGAATGGAATAAAAAATATTTGTAACACACTGATTTCAGTTATATCTATGGAAAATTAAGAATATTATTAAAAAATTACACTCTTCAAAATAAAAATGTATAAACAACGCAACTTACAAAGCAACAAGTTTACTTCTAAAGGTATCTTACTTTGAAAATAAGTATCCATTGATATTTCATTTATCATACTCTCATGTCCAAAATTAAGGCCAGAAACATGTTTTTCGACGTAATTCTAAATTGCTTCCAGTAAAATTGATAGAACTTGCATTTAATGTATTTCGAAGAACGGGTGGTACAATATCAACCTTCAGTTTAGAAAAAGAAGTTGTGTGTGTGTTTCGCGTTAATTTTAGCAAAGACACTAAGTTACGACCGCTTAAGAATATATGGGATATTTTCTGTATTTAAATTCGCATTTAAATTTTTCCATATTGTGTTGTTGGTATATTATTCCGCACATTGTGATATGTCTCTGTGCCAAAATGCGTGGCAACCCAGTAAATAGCTCATCAGTTTTCACTGATTTTATGTTTGCGATCTTAATTTTGGACATGATAGTGTAATTAATTTGAAAAAAAAATACTTACAGAATTCCTATTTTATTTACACATTAATAGAGGAAAAATTGTTATATATAAAAGAAATATTTTTGCACTTTGATAGAGTAGTTCTGTTATTAATCGAATTAGAGTATGTTTCCGTAATCAGATCTCATAGATAAAAAGGGACAGCTTTTTTAATGTTAAATGCTCCTCATAAAAAAAAGATTATCTTTTCTAAATAAACCTTAATTGATACTATTATTTTACTATAAATCATGTGCATGTCTTAAATTAAAATAAAATGCAAATTCATAGAAAAAACACTATAATAAACATAAGCTTCATAAAATGTTTTAAATGTTAGTTTTTTATCACAGTGAGTGAGTGAATATTAACGTCGCACTGATTAGCAACACGAGGGCTTTTGGAGACGGTCCGCGTAATTTTGATCCATGGTCAAGTGACGCGGACGACACCTGAGCTGGCATCCACCTCTACTAACTAAAACACCAACGGGAGGACGTTTGAGCTCTCGACAGATTTAACGTGCATCTCTCCCCTACACGGCGGATCTTTAGTGGTTCTGGGATCGAACTCATGACACGCTAGCCATGATCCGATGCCTAGACCACTTGGCCACCGCGGCCACTAGTTTTTTATCACAAATTCAAGTGCACGAATCGTGCAATGTGTGTGTGTGTAATACATAATTACACTTGTCTATAAACAAAATTCCGAAAAATTTTATTTGTTACTAAACACAGTGACATTTTTACAATATTTTAGGAATAAAATTATCATTTCTTAATTCTGGGATACATATTATTAATACTACTAACACACACTTAAATATATACATATTTAAAGAAATGTTACATAAATTTCATTCGGTACGAGACTTTCAACCTAGTTTTTTTCTTTGTATATATATTTCAGGAAAGAAGTATATGCAGGTGGTGACCAAAATAATGGAAACACCTTAGATTTTAAAGAGTCATTTATTAGTTATGACGTAGAACATTCTTTTGCATTAATACAGCTTGGATTCGCTTAAGAATAGATTTATACAAGCGCTGAATAGCGTTTAGATTAAAAAATTGTACCATTGTCATGGAGATATTGTGGAAGAACTAGAGAGATGTCGGTGGAAGATATAAATTCTGCATTGAACGCTCTAAAATATACTATAACCATATTGAGGTAGATGCGTAACTTCATCATCGTGCTCATGAAACTATAATTGTTCAAGTTATGCTGCGAAAATAGGTGCATTATAATTCCGGAAAATTCCTTTTCCTTCAGGAAACAAAGTTTGTATCATACGATAGACCCGGCCAGCTAAAGTTTGTTAACACTTCCCCTCAGTGTTCCTTCTTTTGAGGATTACGATTGGTACAGCAGAAAATCACGACACGGCTGCCCATATCATTACAGATCCACCTACTTGCTTGGCAGATGGAAGGAGATAATCATGATCTTAAGTTTGTACAGTTGTCCTACAAACGTGGATCCGTCATGTTGCAGGGAAAAGTGAGAACGTCGATTCGTCAGACCATATTACTTTCTTCCACATATCAATCGTCCAGGTTTTGCTAGTGTGGCACCAATGTAGATGACGCTTGGCATTAACATCTGTAAAAATTGGCTTAGGAATTGCTGCTCTGCCGTAAAAGTCCTGTTTATGAAGGTGCCTTCTAAATGGAATCATTGACACTGGAAAACCCAGATGCTGATTAAGCTCCGGGGTCACTTTTGCTGCATTTTTTCACTTTTTAGACATTACAATCCTCTTCAGTACCCGTCAGTCTCTTTCACTGAGATTCTTTTTCCGTCCACACTCTTTTGCTTTGCCGAACTTGTCTTAACGCGTTGAGTGTATGTTATCTTGTATTTATATATATAGACGCCGTAACTCTAAAAACACCAAAAAGTTGGGATGTTTTGGTAACACTTGGTGCAGCTAGACAGGTTTCTACAATTTGGTCTTTTTGAAAATCTGAAAGGTTCGACATTTTACATTTTTCAAAAAATCTCAAGGCTTACAAAACTTCAACAAAGCTACCACATACTTCCAGAGCATTTAATTCTCTATTTCCTAGGAAAAACTAGCAGCTATTATTGCATTTTAATGCTTACTAAGCTCATTCTAAAAGGTCACATTTATTCACAGGTGTTTCCATTATTTTAATAACCACCTGTATATTTTATTATCCTCTCTGATTTATGTTACTTGAATATATTTTTGTTTGATTACATATATGTAGTGAACAATGTTTGAAAGTAATTTCATGATAACATTTTAAAAAGAGTTTCAACTAAAAATAAATCTTTCTAATTTACAAACTAGCAGAAATGATTTTCAAATTATTCTAACATCATTGTCTCTGAAGACAACAACAATTTATTCAGAAATTTCAATACGTCGAATTCGAACTTGATTTTAAATGCAGAAATTCATAGACAGCATGTTCTCCCCCAATTATATCTGAAGCCACAGAATCACTGCTTAATCAGGAGACCGAGGTAAACATTTACATTAAACACGTCGTATAGAACTGAAACCACGGGGGATTAGAGATTTCCTTCTAACAAGGAAAGTTAATGGCTTCTCTTTCTGAAATGCGACATTCTTAAAACAATTTAATTTCACGCGTAAGATAAGGTAGATTAATGTGACGATATATATAAATTTTAATGAGTCTTCAATTAACGCAAAATAGCATGGATTTCTTTCTCGACTAATAAATAATATATATCAATCAGAATGTTTTCCATGATTTCTAAAAAGGTATTTAATAATGGTCAGTTAATTATTCAAATTTCTAGAGACAAAGCCTTTAGAACTTACAGCCATAAAACTGGTGACCAAGGAAGTATTTTTTTTTAATTAAATTCTTCCTTCCATTCATTTCGAATGCTATATCATTTTCAACATTTGGGAAATGACATGGCATTATTTCAAATTGAAGTCAATGTGTCTTTTCAATACATTCAATTGCGTCTGTGTTACTTGTTCAACTGTTTTATTACTGTCATATTTTTGTATTCATTATAAAATCAGTTATATTTTAACAGTTCTTCACAGTAATTTTACATTAATGGCATTGAATTTGAGTGTGAATTTCAAATTAAATATATTTTGTACATTGAAGGTAACATTTGAATAAATCCAGATTTTTTATATGATAATGTCGATATGGATAAAGTCAGAACACCGTATATGTAGTAAATTTAGATAAAGCCATGTAAAAAAAAACTTTATTGAATCATTCCGATAAGAATAACTATTGCAATGATCTAAATTTAATAAGAAAAAATTCATTCACTTTTAAAGTAAAATAAGTTGTTCACATCCATATGAATTTCCTTTTCATTGTATAGCTTTAAATAGAAGTTGACGTGTCCTTTTGTTTGCGAAAATCATGGTAATAATAACTTTTAACCAACTCCTTAACATTTTAAACTCCACATTAGATTTAAAGATCTCTCTCTCTCTCTCTCCTCATATGTATTACTTCTGTGTAAAATGTATATGTTAATAAATTATGCTTATAAAATATTTTTGAATAAATGTCCATCAAAAAATAAGTTCTCACTTATAAAATTCTTTTTATAAAGCTAATGGTATCTAGAGGAAAATGAACCATTAAAAAACGAAATGAATCATAAATTTTCTTTACAAAATTTAATAACTGATATGCTCAATATTAATTAATTATAAGAAATAGTACATCAGTGTTTTTTGAACTTACTTCAATTGCATTCATTTACCAACATAGTTTACTATAGATTGGTAAAATTGATTCAATATATGCTGTGTGTGATTAAAATGAAATAAATAATGTCCTTTTTTTACTAAGAAATTAAAAAAAAAAATTTAATATTAAAAAATATTTTTTAAAAAATTTATGCACCTTAAATAATTTTACAATGATAGAACTAAAAATTTACTTAGCCCCATGACTACATTCATAAAGGCAGATCTTGGAGACCTCACTTTTTTTGGTTACTTAATATCGCGAATAGAGCTTTATTTGGTTTGGACACATGTATCTTTTATAACAATCGCTCGTACATACCTAAATTTTCTTATTAAAATATATAAAATAGTTAAAGTTATACAGTATATTTAATTCTCATAATAAAAATTTTTTAAAAAATACCAAGTAATCATTTTACTACAATTTGACAGAATCTTTTGAAACGTTTCATTATCATAGGATTTACAAAGCCGTCATCAAATCATTATCACTCTTAATTAATCCAAACGAATGTTGACTTGATTGAAATACATTAAATTATGACCTTAAGATGCTCGAGATAAAGCCCACTGTGATTAAATAACAAAGTCAATTTGTTCAGACTGTAGTATAAGTATGAAAATATCAAACACATGCGGTTGTAAATCCGAATTTTTCTTATATTTATTATGGAAAATATTTGTTTTATTTTACTGATAGATGAGAGAGATTGACTCATATAATTATTTATACAAAAACCAGAACTACTTACGAATTCATAGATTTTATCTGAAGTGAAAGAATACATATATACGCGCACGAGAAAGAAATTAGTTTTCAAGTCACCACTTTTGAATAGTCAAGATTGAACTCTTGTCTAACTATTTCTTAAACGACTTTTAAAAGTCAAATAATGTTCAAATTTGAATAATTTATTAAAAGTTTTGAAGACTACGATTATCTTCTTAAAATATTGTTGAAAGTTCCTCGAACAATTTTAAAATTAATGAAGCTGTTTGTCAAAGTTAGTTAAAGTCCTTTCACTAATTTCTCAAGTTTTTTCAAAGTCTTTATATTATATTTGAGTTAATAGGATTGTGCATAGAACTTTTACGCTGAATAAGTTGAAAATAAAGTTTTTTACGTCTTAAAATGGTTTGTAAAATTAAAGTACTTAAGCGATAACAAAAGTTAGCAATTTTTATTATTGCGTAGGCTAGAGTGTATTTTTTTAGATTTAAATCAACTCAAATCTTGTTAATACTAGCTTCATTAAAATATCCCTATTCATGTTTATCAGTTTTCAAACAAATACTTCACTGAAGTACTTATTCTAAGTTTGCGGAAAAGTTTAATTGATAAAGTAATTAACAATGCAACATTACTTATTTCGTTTTATATTTATTTGTTCTGTAAGTTCATATCAAATGTAGAATCAAGAATTGTAGTTATAAGGGGCAAAACACTACGGCTCACGTTTGGGTTAACTTAAAAATGTAAGCACCTTTTTTTTAAAATTTTAAACTATAAAGGTTTTTCTAATTTGAAGTTCATTATATAACCATAAACTAATTAAAATAATATTTTTAAAGCAGACAATCTAGTTTTTCTCAGATTAGTTGAAAATTAGTTTATATATTTAAATTAAATTCATGTATAATAAATATAAATAACGTTTTAATAAATATTTAATTAAATAGCACACATTATTATAAGAAGAAAAACACATTTTCTGTAAATTAAAGACTTAAAGTTTTTCTATAGAAGTAACTATTTTATTTTTAAAAAAATCACTATCAAAGATTTAATTTCATTAGAAAATTTTCAAAAAGCTTGTACGGGTAGCCTTTCAAGTTAAAGTTTTCTTTTTAATGTAAGTAAATAAGTGATTTGATCGAATGCATATAATGCTAAAATATGAATCGACATAAAGGTTTTTGGCAACAGATCTCTTAATTTTGAACCATGTACAAGGATTGGATGCCAGTAGCGTAAAATGATTCGTCTCTTGATGCAATGAAGTAGTCAACTCATTTTCGTACATCGTTCACTATTTAGAAATATACAAAAGGGAAACATTTTGCATCGACCAAAACATATGATAATCTGAAGGCACACTTGGTACTTGTTATATAATCTAACACGTGCCAAGTGCTGTGCGTAAGATTTTAAAACTTCCTCCGTCTAGTGAGTGAGTGAATGAATATTAACATTGCACAGTCCAACTACAGGAGGACATTTGGTGACGGACCTCGTTATTTTGAACCATGGTCAAGTGAGGAGGACATCACCAAAGCTGGCACATCTCTCTCTCCTAACTACCACACCACACCAACGGGTGGATGTTTAAGCTCTCAACCGATTTAACGTGCATCGCTCCTACACGGTGGGTTTTCAATGATATTAAGCTCGAACTCATGACACGCCAGCTACGAGTCTGTTGTCTGTTCCAGTCAAGCATTACTAGCATGTAAGAGATAATTTTTTGCTGTGAATGGTTCAACGTTGATATTGTTTGTCACCTGAATTCACTCAAAGCTTTGCCACTTTGGATTCTTCTAATACTTTCATTATTCATCCTCCATCATGATTTTTACCAAAAAAGTATTTCTGCGTTACCTGTTTTCAGCTGATACATGCAGTTCCAAACAGGTTTATCCTCATTCCTCTGTCTCAATACATATATGTCATCGTTACCCTTTCTTCTAAATATATTTTTGATACCCTTAAATGTTCAGAATACTGTTTTCTTTTGGCTTTTAAAACTCATCTTCATTGAATAGTACTTGCAAGACCCAAGGCTAATGTAACATTTTCCCACCTCACAGCTGCAAGATCTGCTTCATCTGTAGTCAGCATTAAACAGTTCACATCCCCCTAAAATATGACTTTGTCCTTTCATCTGACATCATCACACCAACACCCGATGGCCATGGGATGGCCAACTATGGATTTCACTTGGGAGCCAGAGCCCCGAGTGTAATTCGAGGTGTAAAAAGTGACATCCCCACCCCAAAAGAGTGGAGAGTCAATCCGTTTGAAAAACTCAATAGATTGCTCAACAGATTCAATTCTCAATATATAGCACAACAGATTCAATACTCTCTATATAGTACAACAGATTCAATACTCAATACATAGTACAACAGATTCAATACTCATTATATAGCACAACAGATTCAATACTCACTATATAGCACAACAGATTCAATAATCACTATATAGCACAACAGATTCAATACTCACTATATAGCACAACAGATTCAATAATCACTACATAGCACAACAGATTCAATCTGTTACGCAGCATTTGGTGTCCGCTGGAACCATTCGACACTGTTTGCAGCAAAGTGGAATCTCCACAAGGCTTCGTTTACCTTTGAATAGAAACCACAAGCCTTTTTAACACCAATTTTGCAATGGAGGGTGGAGTTGGACAAAGGAATGGAGCGACATTGTGTTTACTGACGAATTCCACTTCTGCCTGCTACATCAGGTTGGTCGGATATGTTTGGGGACACGGTGGTGAGAGTCTGCTGAACTGTTGCGTTATACATCGCTACACTGGTCCTGCACCCGGTATCATAACTTGGGGTGGTATTGAATTTCCCCACCGCATCCCTCTAGTACGCATTGTCAGCACACTGAACACCCAGCGCGACAACTCTGGGTAGTTGGAGCCCGTGGTCCGTTCATACATTCATCGCTTGCCATCAGCCATATTTCAACAGGATAATTGCATACCACGACTACACGTGGCACGCAATGTTTAAGATTTCATCTTTACCAATCAGATTGAATTGCTTCATTTGCATAATTGTTCAATCGATCTTTTCTCTCTCATTGGTGTAGGGTGCTAGCTCAGGTGTCGTCTTCGTCACTTTATCGTGGTACAAATTGTCCGTCGCCAAAAGCTCTCGTGTAGCTGAACAGTGCGACGTTAATATTCACTCACTCTCCCGATATTTTGCTAATTGAAAACGTGTGGTTTAAGCTTGCACAATGACTTTCCCTGGATATACCACCCGCTGCTACATCTGATCATCTTTGACAATATGGGGAAGCTGAATGGACTCATGTTCCCCAAGGATAAATCCACAGCCTCATAGGCGTTTCATTCTTGGCTGTTAGAGTCAACAATGACGGTTACACTAACTACTGATTTTATAATCATCCACACATTACAAGAGGCTGCAATTTTAATCGTTTGATCTTTGTACAATATGTTATCTCCCAAATAAATTTCGTTGTGATATCTCTAATGCTTCTTGTTGTTGCATTTTGTGTGGCCGCACACAGCACTGTATTAACTTCTAACAATTAACAAGAAAAACGTTTTTTTCATATACGGAGAGATTTTCAAAGAATATATATAGGGTTTGTTATGGTTTTTACTTCAATAGATCTCATAGGTATCAACATAGGTGTTTCGAAATAATTTTAATTAAATTTCAGCAATAAAAATTATGCATTTTAAGATGTGGCTTATAACATTTAGTGTTTAAAGGGATATCCAATATGAAACAATCCGTTATCCATACATAAGATTTGAATATATGTAGTTTCATATTGTTATCAACATGTACTAAACTTTATACAAGAGTTAAAATCAGTTTTTTACTTATTTATTTTTAAACTTTTATTTGAAAAAATATGCTGGTATATAAATACATCATTTTCTACCATCATTTTATTTATTTTAAAATTTTCATACGTTTATCGGAAAGACGACATCATTTAAAAAATTTGAGAATATGGTGGATTCTCTTAAAAAACCATCATATTCTGAAAAACTGTGAATTTTTAAAAAAAATAATAAATTTTATTCATTATAAATTTAGTTCATTCATTAAAGTGAAAGTTGTACAAATAAAGTTAAAAACACACACATGTGATTTATTGCATGAAGTTTTTTCAAGCTAGAAATCTCTTTTTTAATAAAATCCTCAGTACATGCAAAGCTAAGTATCAAAATATTAGTCTTTTGCATATTATGACTCTTTTGTTCTATTTATAATACTTTAGATGCCATAAAAACAACTTTATAAAAATTATATTTACTATTATAAATTTCAAATCCTTGATCAAGTAAGAATATGTAAGTTTTATTACAACACAACCTAAAACTTCTGTAAAAGTAATAAACGAATTTTTACTATAAATTTTGTAATAGTTTAAAAAAGGAATTGCTTATATATTCAACATTTCCCAGTAAAACTCTCCATATCTCTCGTCCAAAAGCATAATTAAGTGGCTTGGGTTTCTGCAAATAGATAATTTTTTTTAAAAAAAATAAACATGAGCTTGAGTTTAGAATTTAATTTCAGTTGCTTTGAAAAAATAATTAGTTAAGTTATTTGAGGTAAAATATTCACGGGACTAGAGATTTCTTATTTTCTATTTAATTAAGTAAGTGGGAAACTTTGCTTAATTAAGTAAAGTTTACAGTAGCAGTGTAAATATGGAGAGTAAATATGGTTTGCTAGAAAATATTTGGTCGGGGGTAAATTCCTTAATATATTTACTACACTTTACACTTTTTTCGTCCCAGTAAGATAAATATTTTAATGATTAAAATTATTATTTTAAACATATTAAAATTTCAAGTTTTGATGTTTTCCTCCTTAATATGAATAATTAAAGGTCTCAAGGAGTAAATGGAATTTTATTTATTCGTATATTTACAAATACTATAATTGAGGAATATTTAACATATATGAGATGATTGTGTATGATAGAATAATAGTAGGATAATATAGTTTTATATAAAACTGCTATTTGACTGATTCATTTCAGGTGTTTAAAATGTTAAAAAATATTACTCTCTCGTTCATGGGTATAAAATAATTTCTTAATTACTGCTGAAATTCATCAAATAATTTAAGCTTCGAATTTTATAAATTGAAATTAAAACCTTTTCAGAATCCAGTTTTTAAAGATATAAAAATTGAGAAAACACACATTAATTTGCAGTAAAGTACTTTGGTACATTTAATCTAATAGTTGTGTAACATAGATTATTTATGAATTATATATGAAATAGATTTAGCAGAAATATAAGGATTAAAGTTCATTATCACAATACTGTGTTCAAGTTTTGATCAGATATATATATAATTTTTATGTAATTTATATAATTTTACTCAAAAATTTTTATTTTGTTTGTACAAAAATAAGAAATAGAAATAACTCTTTTAAAAACTAATAGAAGCTGAAATTTTAATGTCATAAGAAAATCGAAAGCTAATTCAGTGATTCCCAAATTATAGAACGTACCCTCTAGGGGGGCGTGATTTCTCTACATGGGAGGCACGAACATTTCGAAAAGCCAAAAATACAAGACTTTTAAAATTATTATTTGAAAGTTACTTAAAATATTTACTATTTAAAAGTAACATGTACAAAATTTAATAATATTTTGATAGTTTGTATAATTTTCAATTAAGGTTGTATTGTACACCCCGCCCCTCTTTTGTACATTATTATTGCATTTAATACACTATTATTGCATAAGAGGTGCGATGAAAACTATGATTGAAAATTGGGCCACAATTACTGAAAGTGTGTGAAACACTGCTCTAGTTTAAGCCATTTAAAAGTATTTAGAAATGCATTGAGTTATTATATATACATTAGCGTCCATAAGTTAAGATACAACATGTTTTCCGCAACTTACCGTACAAAAATTGCAGTTACAATAAAATTTATAGTTTATCTAAGTTATAATAATAAACTTTAGAAAAAAAATCTATAATGCAAAAGCGATAGTTTCCACTTTTATTATTATATAAACGAACAAGTATTGTACGGATGAGAGAAAATATGCTAATACTAAGTTTTCGTAATTTGTGTGTAAAGTTTTTGTTGATTTTTAACTGTTTTTTGCAGATTGGTTGACAATAGTCATTTCAATTTTGCAATGTCTTGGAGAAGTCGTTTACTCACTTCGTTAAGGTGGTGAGTAGTCGGATGGTTGGAAATAAGATTGTCACAGACTGAAACTGATAGACGTTTCAATGGGACTCGCAACGTGGTCCAAAGACTCTGGAATCAATTTCAATCCAATGATTGTGTTTCCAGAAGGCGTGTTCCAGGCCAACCACGAACTGAAACATCTACAAAAGACCGTTTCCTGTCTCTTTCGGGCCGAAGGAGAAGAACCACTACTGTCCCGCAGCTCGTTGCAGACAACTTTGTAGCATGAGGGACAAGAACCTAAGTTATTACGGTTTCGAAACACCTTTACAATGCAGGTGTCTGGGCAAAACGATCAGTAGTGTGTTTATCCTCCAACCCTTCTCTGTCCCCTTCAACGAGCAACAGAGAATGGCCCGATCATCATGGGCAAGCGAATGTGTTTCATGGATCAGACAGCAATGGACTTCTGTAATTCGCACAGACGACTCCTGATTCATACTGGAGAGCGATTCAGGGCGTCTGCTTATCTGGATGAAATAACACATACCAGGTACCATCAATCCAACACTATTAAAAGACACACTTATAGAGATGGTTGAATCATGGGTTGAAAAGGGATCTTACTCGGTGATCAAACTGACCTACATGCTATCCATGGATCAACTCTTACTGTTGTGAGATATAGGGATGAGATCCTGGATCCATATGTCAACCCATATGTTAGTTCTATTGGTAATGATATCATTCTGATGAATGATACTCCACAACCACACTGAGCTGAGGCTGTTGAGAAAAATATCTTGAAAGTCACAATTTGGAGCTAATGGAATGACCAGTTCAATTTCTAGACCAGACAGAACAACTTCTTGACTATTTTTGCAAATAGGTTGCTGTTTTAAGTCCTTCTCCAGAGTCATTACATGAGCTGAAACAAGGCTTACATCGTGCCTGGTATTTACTTCACTCTTCAGTATCCGACAAAATAAATGTCAGAATGCTAAAACGATGCCACCAACGCATTTAAGTTAGGGGTGGCCACATTCCTTATTAAAACCTTCTATTGTAAGGTTTGTATTTCATTATACACCATAAAAATGCAATATACTGTCTGTACTGTTTCCGCCAAAAGTGTTTTTTTTCTGTGATTCATTTTTTGCATTAAACGTATGAAAATTCTACGATGCAATCGATAAGTAACTACTTAATACACATCTCCTCCAAATGTAACTTGTTGTTTCTACATTCTTTCATTTACAAAGGCACAAAAAACCGCTTGTAACTTAGTTTGGGGGACTGTGTGTGTGTGTGTGTGTGTGATTATTCCTTCCCAGTGAATGAACAAAATAGAATAGACAACTTAAAAGAGCGATAACTTTAGATAAATAATGTATATTTTTCGATTTAGAACTATATAGAAAATATGAAATTCTGTGCGAGAACGTGAAATTCTGTGATTCTAGCAGACTGGTCTCGTTCTGAGAAGTTATAAAAGTGGTAACATTTTTCATGCTCTCTATATATTAAGCTACAACAAGAATTCCGTATAAATTGAATCATGATTCATTCTAGATTTATCTGTTGAATCTAGACTTCATTGTAAACGGGTTGTTTTCGCATACAAGTCAATATTATTTAAACATAGCGCGACATCCGGAACAACAATCATTCTTCCCGAGACTCCTGCCTGGAAATTATTTTTCCATTTGTTACCATGAATTCCCACTAGCCTATTTTATTTTCCTTATTACATTATTGAAAAGAATCTGCATGTGAACATTTAATGTTTAATAATTACAAACCCCCAATATCAGCCCTTTTGTTTCATTTAACCTTTAAATTGCTGTTGTAACCTAATTATGCTTAAATTTGAAAAGCTGCGAAAAGGGTTTGAATTATTACGAAAAAATTACTTTTTATATATATAATTTTGGTTAAATAATATCAAAATGCGGTTTTGATTTTTTGTGATTAGAACTGTTGTCTTACTTATATCTTTCAATTAATCACATTAAAATACCCGTAAGAAGATTAGAAATGCTAGCGATATTTAAAGCCTGTCATAAGGCTACAGAAAAAAAAGCTTATTGAATTTGAATTAATTTGTTACTGCTATCTGTAGCGAGAGTTTAAGATTATAATTAATAGAACAAGAGGTAAGCCCAAATTGAGATGGGTCGATTGTGTGGAAGACAATATTAAAGTTTTAATAGGGACTAATTGGAGAACATCGGAATAGAAGAGTGTTCTTGAGAAGGCATTGGACCTAACACACACATACACAACCAAGGGCTGTTGCGTCAATAGAAGAAAATGACTATAATTACGATAATAAAAATAATGATTTGACCATCAGCTGAAAGTCTTTAAATGAGAAAATGCTTAAAATTTTACTTATACAAGTATAAATGTTTTCTTTATAATTTTTTCTTTCTTAATACACACATAAATTCGTATGACAAATATTTCTAATCATTGCTGTAAAAGAATTTGACAGAATTTCTTGATGATAGATTTTTGATTTATGGAAATTTCTGCGATTCTTTTTAGATTTAGTTTCCACAGTCAAATGCAATTCACAATCAAGGTACAAAACATGCGCCATTTCATTTGAAAAGTAACAGTTGTTTAACTAATTTAATCACACTGCTGTGTTATATTTTCTTTTAATAGAGAAATATTACATTTAACTGAAAATTTTACAAAAGGAAAATAAAACTCACAAGAACATGTAGAATGCTGTAGGAATTAGAAGAATGAGTGTTAACAAGGATTCATTCCAGTTATTGGATCATTCCACAAATCTATAAATTCCGCCGTTAATATTCTCTAAGAAACCCTAGGGAACTGGTTTTCAACCACTGTGCTACGGTACTTTTGTGCACCGCAAAATTCTTTAAAAGTCCAGCCAATTTTTTTTAAAAAAAATTAGTAATTATACCCTGGTGGAAAAGTTTACAAAAAGAAACCTTAACCGAATCATTCGGCCGTTTTATAGAGACAAACTATTTATAAACTGTTATTGAGAGTTATTCATTACTTCCCAAATTTAGATATAAAAATGTTTGTGTGTGATTGAGTTCGTTATCCATTTGTAATAACGAATATATTAGTGTATGAATTAATTTTGAATGAAGAGAAAGAACTAATTATTTATATATGTGTGTATATATATTGTCTGAAATAATCGAGATTTAATTTTGAAACATTCGGAGGAGTCAATTATTTAATTTTGGATTAAAACTAGATTAAATTTCCCATACTAGCCAAAGAAGCTCTAAAAATATTGTTACAATTTTTTACATCTTACTTGTGTGAATTCAGATTTTTAGCATTAACGAATATAAAAATGGAAAAAAGATAGAAACTTTTAACTATAGTTGATAAAATGAGAGTGGCATTATCATTTTCACGACCAATATAAAACGAAATTATCAAAAATCACCAAGCTCAAATTTCGTGTTAAATGTATTTTTACAATTAATTTGTAATTAATTACTCAATAGACATTTTATTGTCTTTGTCATACATATTATTTTATTAACATTGAAAATTATTATCTTATACAATTTCATATATAGTGTATAGTATTAAAGATAACTAAAATTATATATTTTAAACTTATTTTACAGTTAGTATGTCTCCAAATTTTGAAATTCTTAATAGTTTAGCGCAACAAAAAAAAGTTTGAGAATCACTCTCCTAGAGAGACTATTAATATATCTAGGGTTTCTTGAACACGTACAAATGAATGATAACACGAAATGTTCTCAGCTTGGGACTGCAATGCAGGTTAAATAAAGCAGGGAAGACGCGAAACTGTGTATTTTCTTTTCCGCATGTAAACACTGGAGAGTGGCACAACTGCTGTGGGAGACTTGTCTTTGTGTCTTTTATCACTGTCATCAAACAAATCTAGCAAGTGTACTGTCACTAACAGCAAAGATGGATTACCTTCTCTGTAATCGTATCACACAAGAGCTAAGAAGTTTTCTTTCATGCAGTGAATAAATGGTGTTATACATTTTGTGAATACGCATATCAATACAAACGTGTAGGCTTATAATAGGATGTATACATGCTTAGACGAATAAATTTACATAAGGTTATACGCAAAAATGTCAGGTAATCTAGAATATATATGAATATCCTTCTTGGTGAGTGTATAAACTGTCGCCTTTCTATTGTTTGAATTTAGTTTTCATTTAACGTATTTCACAATAATGGACGATAATTTTAGAATGCTTTAAAAATATTGTTACGGCTTTTTTTTACAATTCTTTCTCAGATCGATGTAAGCACTACATTATAGGAGCATGTAAAATATAATATTAATAGTTAAAAAATCTAACAGAAACAATAGGGATATACACAGCAGAGCTGAGCAATTTATGCACGGAAATATTTTCTTAATTCTAAATAAGCATATTTCTAGGAAAGTACACGAAAAGATGCAATGGTGGTTGGTGTTAAACCTTTTATTCGGAAAATAAGTGCATTTATAAACATTAATCACTTCTATTGAGAAAGTCCAGCAAGAAACTGATATTTGCTCTAGATAATTTTGAGAAATGAACGTGTGAGGGTTACCTACATATATATATATATGTATATATATATATATATAATATATATATAATATAATATATATATATATATAATATATATATATTTGTGTGTGTGTGTGGTGTGTGTTGTGTGTGTGTGTGATATAATACAAAAGGAGAAAGAAAGAAAAAAAAGAGGGTGGGGGGTCAAGAAAAATTGGGTTTAAAAAGTTCTAAATGAAAGTGAACTTTTCGAGAGTTTCGAAAACCTGACTGCTATGCTTGAATCTAAAGATAAGTCATCTCTCTATTAAAGAAACAATTCACAGTTTGAAATAAAGAAAAAAAGCCGAATAAAAAGAATGTTTACTATGTTTTGTTAAGCATCATACATATAACCCAAAATTTTTTCGAAGTAAACATATCACATTCTTGTCAAGTCCATATCTGAGTAACTGGGTAACACATCTCAAATATTTATGTTGAATTAAAGCAGAAAAAACGTTTTGTCATTCTATAAGACGTATTGATGCTCTTTTGCTGGTACAGCTTTTTGACACATTTTTTTACGCCCACACTTTCTTTTATATAAGGCCCATTGGGACTTAAAATTCCGGAAGAACCCTTTAGACTTGTGATTTTTCTCAACTGAGTTTTATGAAATATGTTACGTTTCTAGAGAAAGAAATTGTTCGTGACTGATTTACAAATGAGTCCAAAGTGACTACGTTTCCTAAATTGTTTCTTCTTCAGTGAAATAAGGAGTTTAAATTGCTTTTTCCCTCCTAAATTTCATAAAAAAAAGGGGTACAAAGAATGAAATAAATCAACACAAACAATTCCTGAACTTTTTTTATAGAAATACATAAGGAAACAAGAACCATTTGCGGGGAATATGGGAATATTTTTTAAAATATTAGTATTTCGAGTTTTAAAAAGTATTTCAAAATAACATAGAAATGACAACTGTTTATTTATATACTTTTTAAATGTGCGAGACTCCGTAGAAGATAACAGAAAAGTAGATAATTAGAGACAGATATATTCATTCTATTTTTAAATGTTATAAATGATAATTAACTGCATAAATACTAAAACCGAATAATGCAACAAGTTTCAAAAATTTTAAGCATGAAAAAGTAATAAATACTAAGATAAACAAGGGATTCTTGCGGGTTGATCTATTCTCTATACACTGATGAGAACTTCGTAATAAACTGTATAACAAAAAAACGACGCCAAAAACGAGTTGCTCCCGATTGATACAAAAATCGGTGGATAGAAAAACCATGTACAGAATAGAAAATGATTGAAATTTCAGAAAAATTGAATGATTTATTTCAGAGTTACATGGCTACAAAGTAACGAGCTCAATAAGATGTTGACCCACCTCTAGCCTGGATGCAAGCTGCCACCCGACGTGGCAACTTGCTCCCAGGCTAACGATAAAGCACCCGAGGGGCTTCTGAGGTATTCCTTGCAAAATTTGCTCCTCTTGTTTGGCCAGGTCATCAACATTTCTTGGAAAATGCAATCGCCGTTCCATCATATCCCAGAAATGCTCAATTGAAGAGAGCCTGGCCAAGTAAGTGTTTGATAAGCTGTATGATAGCTCATTGCAGCACGTGCCGTATGGCATTATCTTGCTGAAAAATAAGGGCAGGGAACTGCAAAAAGAAAGGTAGCAAAACAGTTCTGAGAATGTTGTCGACGTACCGCTGTGCTGTAAGTGAGCCTCTAATGAAGACCAAGAGGGTCTGGCTGTTGAAAGAAATGACACCCCAGACCATAACTCTTAGTTGAGGGCTAGTGTGGCATGCAATAGTGAAAGCAGGATCGGCACGTTGCCTTGGGGGTCTCCAGACACATCTTTCATGATCATTAGGACACAGTTGGAAGAGGGATTCGTCACTAAACACTAGACGCCCCCAATCAGCATCATTTCAACCTGATTGAGCCAAGAACCACTGTAATCTGGCTCGACAGTGTGTTGATGTGAATGGCGAGTGGCCTAGCAGTCGGTTCAAGCCTAAATTTCGCTCTATCAGACGTCTTTGAATGGTCATAGTGGGCACTCGTGTGCGGTTAACACGTCTGATGGTTGATAACGATGAATCTGGCGCTCATCTGACAATCAAACTATGCTACTGATCTGTTGGAGCCCTAGGTCGACCGCTACCATCATGACGCTGAAATCTGCCACTGTCCACCCATTCTTGCCAGCATCTTCTAATGGCTGCATCACTTAATATTTAATAAGATGTGAATAGCATAAAGGTAAATTTATTTATCAATTAGAATTTAGTAATTAGTGTTTCCATTACAAATTGTCATTGGTTTAGCTTATAAATTTTGTCCCAAATAGGTGAATTTTATTCTTTTTCATTTCTTATTAAAGTGTACTGTAACACAGTTTTCTTTTCCCTTGCATTTTGACTATCAAATAATTTATCACCCTCCACCCATTCGGGTTATATTTTTAAAGGTGCATCTTCTTTGATATATATGAAACCTTTTTTTAATTTCCATTGGTGCTGCTGAGTGGTTTTCTCCTCAGCAGACCTATTACATTCCCTGGGAAATAATACAACTTTGTTTAGTGTGGCACCATATAGGTGGAATACCAACCGTAGCAATGTTATTTTGACGACCATTTTCCTCCCTAGAGGGATGCACCTTAGCTCTAACAATGAGAAATGGTACCAGGAAATTAATTTTTCCGAGATCAACCAAGCCAAATAGGCACTCAAATGATATTTAACATGTCGCAAAAGGATGCTGTTGATTTTCTGCCTCATAAGAGTCAACCGTCTTGGGTCCGGGTCGAACCCGCAACCTTAGGCGTACGAGGTCAGCGACAAACCATCTATGCCAACCAACCGGTTACATGAAACATATTTTTAGAAAAATAAACTACTTACCGAAACATATGAATAAAAAATTTCATATTTATATTGAGTATGAAATAACACATTGAAAGAAAAAAAGTAGTTTATAAGAAAATTTTAACCCGTACGTTTTAATAAAAATGATACACTAGCATCAATTTTGTCAGTAGAAAAATCAATATAGTTAAGACTAATTAAATCTTGAATAATTAATAAATAATGTTTTATTAAATTAACTAAGCACTATTCAAAACAAATGCTGTAGTTGAAGCATTTTACATATGTGTAGCTTGGTTTAATTTTGTGAGCTTTATTAGAAAAGTTTACAACACTATGGTTTTATATATATATATAAATCAGAAAAAAACTGTACAGACATCAATTTTCAAACTAAATAATTAAATCAGAGCACTTAAAATTCTTAAAATTTTAAAGAGGCTTTAACTTAAAGAAGTTCAAGAAAATTAAAATTTTTTATTGTAATATTCACGAATATTTGCATCAAGCAGCTTGTAAATATAAATCCAATAAAACTACTTTAAAAAACAGGGGAAAAAATTTTTTTTTAAAGAAATATATTCGGAACATTCTGATCCTCATGTTAAATATTTAAAGCAATACATGAATAGGGATTTTCCAGAAATTCACTAAATCTTATTCGCTAATTGCTAATTATATTTTTTTGATGAATAATTTTACAGATTTAATGCTATAATATTAAAAGTTATCTTCTCTCCTAGATACTAATTTTGATATTTTTTTTAAAAAAAATAATATTTTAAGATTTTAAACAAAGAATTTTCTTTTATTTAGTGGACTACGATAATCTAAGAGGAAGAAAAAGCGAACTACAAACAATTTAATTTTTCAATACACGCAAACATACCATAAAATGCAAAGTATTTCATAAATCACAAAGCTGGAATTAAGAATAGTCAGCAGGAAAATCGAGAGTTGAGCGAAATCTAAATGTCCAACAGCATTTTTCTCTGAATCATAAAATTGTCTGCAAACGAATACTATTACTAAGAATGGTTCTTTCATCTTGTAGTTATTTGCGGAGAATATAAATGGAATTCTTCTTTGCTATTTTTATGATTCGTAGTTAAAATTACTGTTTGAATATTTACAGGAAAAACTTTTAACAGTTTTCATTTGTTTATTTTTCGCCCAGATATAAATTCTAATTCATTTTTCTCTTATAATAATTTTCTAATATTAGATTGTCTGAAAATATTTTGTGTTGATTTTTGTAAGGTGGCTTAAGAATAGGTCTGAATACATCAGAATGATAGAAAACAAATGGTCCTTGCGTACTCATTCTAAAAGAAAGTACTTAAAGCATATATGGAAGAAAAGTTCAATAATCAACATTAATTATTGTTAGTTTTATTAACCTTGAAAAGGAAGTAAAACATTTCCTTTTGGGGCATTGAATACATTTCATTTATTAGAAAGGGAAAAATGCCTTACAAAGCGGTTTAAGACAGTGTTTCTCAAACTTTCAACACTTGTAACCCAATATTCAATCATATTTTTATATATAATCGCGTCCCCTTCATACAATAACAATGCATTAAATTCAATAATACTATACTTTGCCGCTGAACCTACAATACGACGTTAACCTCTTTAGTGCCTCCGACGTATATAAATGTTTCACACAGCCACTGCGTTAATTATTTCGGACGTATATATACGTCTTTCCGAAGACCGATCTTTTCTGTGAACTGTGGTCTTTCCGAAGCCTTTGAAATGCAATAAAATAACTTTGACAGTGCTTGCGAAGGATTTACTTAATTCAGAGAATTAAGGGACCTTTTCTACCCACTCCCCCCCCACCCTATGCACCCCATACGTTCACCTACGTGTTAAAAGGTGGCATTGGTAAGCATATAACGTAATTTTCAACAGGCATTTAAGGGATTAATGAAAAACTGTACAAATTAACAAGATAAGTGTTAATTTTTGCATATAATTTTATATATGACAAGTCCTTGGGGTCACTGATAACTATTAAACTTGTTCTTAATTAAGTATTGTTATAAATTAGTTTACATAGCGCAGTAATTATATATAAGTGTTTTATAGTAGTGTAAATGTACATTTTATTTTTTTATTATATCAGAATGTATTTTGTTTGTTTAATTTCAGTAAATTAATAATTTTGTTAAAGTTTTCTTTTGTTTTCGACTTTTAATATGTTCGCGCCCCCCTTGTAGGGTTATCACGCCCAAAGTTTAAGAAACGCTGGTTTAAGGCGAAAGCGTTGTAGCGGATAGAAGCTGTACGGAAGTTTTTTGCTGGGTTTAAAGCTGATGAATTCATCCCTGAAGACCAGTATTGATCAGGTAATCCCTTCGCCGCAAATACATAGCGGATTAAATTACTGGTGAAGAATAATAGTAAAAATATCAACATTCACAATCTTTTCATAAAGTTTGGATACATAAATCATTCTGATGTAGGGGTTTCCCATGAGTTTATGAAGAAAACTACGATGAATTCCATTTCCATTTGCGATTGATTTGTAAACATAACGAGGAGACACCATTTTTTGAAGCAAAAAGTGACAAGAGGGAAAAAGAAATTAGTAGTGTATAGTATTGTTCATTGGAAAGAGTCTCGAAAGGAAGCAAAAAGTAAGACGAAAACTTTAGAGAAGTATTTTTCCTAATAAAATGAAATGAAGACAGCAATAGGACAAAAATGTCCAGAAATAGCAAATGAGAAGGGAATTGCGTTTCATCAGGACAATGCGTGGTCTCGCGTGTCTTTGATTATTCGGTGAAAGTTTTTGGAGTTCTGTTGGGATGTTCGACTCTATTCACCGTTTTCATCAGATCTCTCTCTCCCTCTTGCCTCTTTTTATTTTCTTCTATATTGATCATTACAATATTTTTTAGGGGGCAAAAGTTCAACGCTTTGATCGATTAAAATTACGTAGAAAAAGCTCCCGCTGAAAAACTTCAATTTTGGAAAAAAATGTTATAGTTGATTGAAAGACGAGGAAAATGTTTGTGTATAACGGAAGAGCACACATATAATTTAATAAATGTATATCAACGTTTAAATTCACTACGTCTCGATTTTTTTTCAAAATCGGTACTAATTTTCTGGAAACATCAACGATTATATGATATAGAAAGGATCGCATGCTTTTTTTCTAAACACATATAAAGTAATAGTATATAAATAAAGATTCTGTAATTGTAATTATAATAGAATGCATTAACGTACCTAATCTTAAGAATATTTTAAATAATTTCATGAAGTCATGCGTTTCTAAAATCATACAATAACAAAAAAAAAATAATTAAATAATTAAGAAACTAAAAAGAACTGAAACAAAACAAAGAACTAAAATTAATGTCACGAAATAAGCAAAAGATAATAATGAAGATCTACTTGAGAGAAAAATATTTAGGTAATAATAATGAGAAAATAAATGCAGATTGCAAAACAAATAAATATTGATAATGATGATTAAATGTAAATTCAAATGAAAGGAATGTAAACCTTAATCCTCTCCAGTTACTATAAGATATTTGAAGTAACAATACCTTAAAGCATAAGTTCAAGCATAGTTTGCCTATTCTCACGACTGTTTCTGACAAAAGCCTAATAAAAGAAAAGAGCAGTTGCTCTCATATACAATGCGACACCATAAACAGTATCAATAAACCTTGTTAGTTAAAAAAAATAAATATGTTATATCTCACTTTTCAGAAACCGTATTTTTGTATAAAAATCGCGATAAATTAAAGTGTCACATTTTTTCAGTAAGGTTTTATTCCCACCGTCTTCATTAATACAGTTAATTTATTTAAAATATTCGTAATGGGAACTTCGTGTTATATACCATCCTCAGCGAAAATGAATCTGCATAAATCAGTGCTTCTCACATTTTCAATATTTGCGAACCAATACTCAATCATAATTTTCATGGCACCTCCTTCCATACAAATAACAACGCCTTGAATTTAATAATATTATACGTTGACGCTAATGCTACAATACGGTTTTAGCTTCTTAAGGGTCTTTGGCGTGTATATACGTCTTGCTCAGGTGGTGCATTAAATGCCCCGAACGTATATATGCGCCTTCCGAAGTACGATCTTTCCTGTGCACTGCTATCCATAAAGTTATTACGAAGAACTTGGAATGGAATAAAAGAACCTTGACAGTGTTTACGAAGCATGTATTTATATCAGAGGATTTCTTTATTTATTTATTTTCACCCTCACCCCATTTGATCACATACACGCGCCTACGCGGAAAAAGGAGGCATTGGAGGAGACTTTTAATCGGCAGTAAAGGGATTATTTTTTAACCGTACAAATTATCAAGATAATTGTTAATTTCTGTTTATAATTTTATATATGATAAGTCCATGTGGGATCCCTAGTAATTATTAAACTTGTTCTTAATTTAGTATTGCTAAAATAATTATAAAATACATTGCGCAGTACTGATACATTTTTAAGTGTATCATATCCGTGTAAATGTTATTTTTATTTTTTATTATATCAGAATGTATTTTGTTTATTTACTTTCAGTAAATTAATACTTTTTTTAAAATAATCAATTGTTTTCGACTTTTTAATGTTCTTGTGCCCCTCTCGTGGAGTTATCACGCACCCTCAGGGAGGCACACCTCCTTAGTTTGAGAAACGCTGACATAATCCATTAAAACTCCATTGCTATTATTTGCAATTATTTTCTTTTGTAGGAAAAAGTAGGGTTTTTAACAATGTGCTTTATGTTTTAAACTATCTCGAGTAAAATAAGCAATATTTTGAGAAGTAAAAGTGGGTTCTTTCTACGAATAACAAAAAAATTACTGTCTGTTTGCATAGAAAATATATTTTATTATTACACTTAAATTTTAGTTTATACTTGTGATGACTATTATATTATTCTCTATAAAGCTTTCTAATAAAATTGCAAATTTTAATTAAAGTGAAAATTATTATCTGATATACGTATATTTTCATGAATTTTAAGCTATATTTTAATTTTATTTGCCAGTAGTCATAAATTTTAGACACCAAATAAGAAAAAAAAATTATTTAAAAATATTATAATAAAGTTTTTATTATTTATTGAAATATATTTGCAAAATTTTATACTGAAATGCTGAACCTACAATAAGTTTTCACGCATGATGGCATATTTAAATAAATTATTTGTATCGAAGCATTAAATGACTACACACCCAAATGACATTTTAAATGCACTTACTATGCTTATAAAAATTTCATTTTCCTTCCTAGCATTTATACTAGAAATATAAAAATTGCTTTCTTTATGTTGCATATAATTTTAATAAAATGATTATTAGTAAGATTTACAAAAATATCGATTATTACATCGAAATAAATAATTTTTATGCGTGATTTAAAAAAAGGGGGGAGGAAACAGGCTATTTTTATACACAAAACATATAGCCAATGTTATATTTGATGGTAAATAAAAGCCATTTTGTGAAGAAAAAAAAGATAAACCACATTTTGAATGAAATATTTCTTTAAAAACAGTGTAAATAGAACAAGCCAAACACCAAATGCTTTACAAATAAAAGTGATGTAAAAGTTCTCCTTTCCAATAGGATTATTTTCAAAATATTATGTTCGAGCAGTTGCTGGCTACTGAGGCACTTGTGTGACAGTTTGTGTGTGTAGACATTTATATATACAAAAACCTCAACTTCATATAAAATTTCTTTTAAAGCCAAGGAAAAATCTTGTATACTTAAGATTTCGAAAGGAGAAATTAAATTCAATCTATTTATCTTTAATTTATGTATCATCTAAATTTTATATCGAGAATCACACACTTCCTTTTGGAACTCATTTTTATTTCACTTTCTAAAATATTAAAAACCTTTAATTCAGAAAAGGAAACGTATTGTCTACATTAAAAAAAATGCAATCAATAAAATTTAAATTTTTGCAAAGTTCATCATTTTTTTGAGAGAGTTGAAGATATAATTCAACGGAAAAAAATTACACTATTAATCACAATTTTATTATTAATAGCATGTGTGTTATGTATATTCGAGAACAGAAACATCAATTACGAAAAATTTTGTCTGCTAAAAATATTTCAAGCACGTGACATAAAATACGTACAGAATTTATTTATATATGAAAAAGAAGAATTAATTAAAATCCCTTCCCATTTATGCAATTTGTTTTAAATCTTTTAATTCCTTCTCATGTTTAAACTATAAAAAACTACTTCGAGATTCCTGTAATGATACGTAATTTCTGAAACTCATAATATACAGCCTTATAATGGCCAAAACGTTCATTTTCTTTAGTCAAAAGGTTGCTCTAAGAAGTTTTTCTCTGTGGTTTTTTAAAATTATTTTACTCTTTTCATTTTTAAAATTTTTTTTCGATTTGTTCGAGCTTTGACCTTTAATTCTGTAATATCTTAAACTGCTTACTATGTGAATGTTTTAGAACTCATTTACCCAATGTCTTAAATTTAAATTGTTTTTGACTTTCAGTATTAAAGGAATGTGTGATAAAAATAATTCAAAATTTTGAAATTTAATCACCACCTTATAAAGTTTGAAATATGAGATATATCCAATTTATCAATCAATAACAAAACAGATGCGCATTATTTAAGAGAAATAAGAAAGGAAAAGTTGTAGAGTTGAACAACAACAGTCTAATAATGTAACGAAATAAAATATTCATACATCTTACCATTCAGTCTAAGAAAATTACTGATCTATATATATATATATATATATATATAATATATATATATATATATATATATATATATATAATATATATATATATAAATAAATATATATTATATATATATAAGTTGTTATAAACTTAAGCATAACCAGTCAAGATAGCAAGAAATATTAGCCACAGCAGTACAACAGCTATAAGTTACACTACAGAACAATAGCACAGTAGTACAACAGCTAGTAGTTACATTACAGAACAATATCACAGTAGTTTAATATTACTTTTTTTATTTCTACTTTTTAACTTACAGTTTAACTTTTACTTTATAACTTGTGTTCTTAAGTTTTATAAAAGAAAAATTGAACCAAGGAATCCAATTTTAAATATATATAATAGAAAAAAGCTTTTCTGCTTACTTTTCAGTGTCCTAACTAGTACTCTATTCTTACACCACTTTTATGGGATAACTACTTTTATTTTCTCCATTTTCTCTTTTTGATTTCTTATTATTTTTCTCTTTCGAAGAAAAGAGTTGGATTTTTTTACCCAGAGGCTTGAGTTGATCTTGTAAGGCATTAGTGCAAAAAGTTTTCTGTTCGGTTTCTGATCATTCAATCCGTTTGTTAAGTGAGGTACTTTTCTGTGTCATGGGAGCAAATTGTTGTACAAACAGAACAAAAAACGGATGAGTAAATCTTTGACCCTAGAGAATTGATAACAAAGAGAAAAACATAGAACTATAATCTGCTGCTTATATCTTTCTAGTTAAGAGATATTAAGAACTGTTTGCAAAATCGGATTACCAATCGTTCGAATAAAAAGAAATAAATACTAACAATATTACTGGGTGTAGTATATCGAAATGTATCGTGTGTAAGAAGATTATTTTATTTGTTCGAAAAGGCTCTGTAACTTATATTTGATTTTCTTTTAATAAAATATTTATTTTATTGTTTCATGTTCGAAAGGTTTTAAGATTACATAATTTGAATCTAAATTGTTTAAAAATTATAATTCCCAAATAATATCATTTCGTAAAGAGAAAAATATCAGAAGATTGGTTATAGAGTTTTCACATTCTTTAAACCAATTAAAATCATTGAATTTTACTTTTTAACTCTGTTTAAAACTAAATTTTGCTGCAGATCGAGAAAAAAACATTATTTGTTTTAAAACAGATTTTATCGTTGTCAAGCTTCGATATCAGATAAGCAATTTTAACAGATAAAACTTTTCTTGAAAATTATTCTAATTTGATTACTAGTTATGAACAGTGAGATGGAGGTCTTTAAAGATCTGTGATTGTGTATAAGGCTAGTTTGATATATTAAATCTTTATAACTATATAGTCTTTATCTCATATTTACAATAACTTTCTTGGGGGGGGAGTAACTCATTGAATTTAAAAAAAGTACAAACTCAAGAATAAATGGCTTCGATTTCTCTACATTTAAACTAAGCAATTATTTCTTAAACATTAACGTTCAGCCAGATTAAACTTTTTTAATTACCAGTAACTAAATCTGTTATGTAATAAATGTTTTGAAGATAGACCCAAAAATCTTAATAGTGCGCAATTTTATTTTTAGCCACATTAAGAAAAAGATAGGTTTTAAATACTATTGAAGTGTTACAGTTTAAAAAGATTTGCACACACAAATTTCCCATTATTTTGTACCAATTTCTGCAATGAATATTTTTAATTTTAATGGAAGCAAACTCTATTCGAATATTTCTTTTTGTGATTTAGTAGCTTTTGAGACAGAAAGAAATGAGAAACACACTAAAATGTGTTGATGAAAGATATAGTAACTGTTTATAAGGGCAATTACATATTTTTAACGGAACTTTTCATAGCATCATAAAACTCTGCACTCTCAAATTATTATACCAGAACTTGACATGGAATAAAATTATTATATTTGAGGGTTATCTGCAAACATTTATCAAAATGCAAAATGCATGTATGCAATGAATTTAGAAACTCAATTAATCTCAAAACCCATGAAATCTTTCCAATGATATTTTCTGCTTAAAACAAGGTCATTTATTGTTATAGGTAACCATCATAATAAATATACGTTTAACGGGAAAACGCTTAAGACGAAATATTGGTAACACGAAACAATACAATGGCCCAGGAAAAATACTATGTATTTTCATGCATTTTTTTTTCTTTTGACAAAAATGAAAATCGCTTAAGGTATCCGACTGGTTGCGACAATTTTTTTTTTAAAAAAAGAAGGTATGAAGATTTTTTTTGTTATTTTTAGATTTGTTTAGTGCATTTTAAGAAAAATGTGCTAAAATTAAGAAGAGAAAAAGAAATTATTATTACTAAAATTGGAAAAAAATAGGTAGAAATTGACAAAAAATAGCATAAACGCGGCCCATTCTGCACAAAAGTTTTATGAACAAATTTTCAATTTTTTCAATCTAATGTGTTGCTATATTATTCTATTTTGAAATGAGCTTAATGAGCTTCAGGATAAGAGATATTTTCTTTTTTACAAAAACTGGAGCACTTTATCTCGGTTACTATATGAAAATGCTCAAAAAGACAGTGATTATATTCACATAAGGGACTGTAAATTTTGTAATAAAACAGTGATTGGTAAATTTGAAAGTTAAAACAATTTTAGTATTATACAGAACTTACAGAACATAGAAATCGCTTACCCCGTTTGATTATTTTCAAAAAATCACATTTCGAGTAAAACGCGTTTTAATGTATGACATCTTGCTTAAAGTAATGGCATCCTCTTTTACTAAAACCCTTGTAGTTTTTGTTCTAATAAACGGAAAATGATAATCATGTCATTTTTATAAAGCTAAAATAAGATGGCTCATGAAATAAAGTCATAAAACAAATTTGTCAATTGTTTGCAAAATTCACAGTTTTAGGGTAGTCGGATACCTTAACACGAAAAGATTTTTTTCTGAGAATGAACTAAATACGAAAAACCCAGCCCATCTTAGGGTATGAAATGAAAGACAGGTTTAACACGTTTTGTAGACAAGAAGCTAATTTGACTTTGAAATATCTTCGAGATAGCCTATGGCACGAACCAGTTTTGTTCATCTAAGTTACTTTCACCCTCCCCTCCCTAAAAACCGAAATTTAAAAGTTTTTTTTTTCTTGCTAAATTTTGTAAAAAAATTCATTAAGTTATTTTGTATGTTTTTGTTTCATTGATTTTTATTAAATACATGTATTTATATATATCCATGAAAATAAAATGTATTCTAATAAACTTAATTTATTTAAATATATATTTTTTGCAGTATCTTTTATACGAGAAAATATTTCATTCCCCTGAGTTTTGTGTTAAATGATTTCCACTGTTTGCATTGAATATGCGCTAATTTCTCTAAGATTGCGCTGGATTCTTTAGAATGTTTCGTATTCTTATCCAGCAATCATTGCAGCATCGGACGCGTCTAGGCAGTGTACATGAGTGTACACTTCGACAAGAAGGATGACAATCGGGGAATCCCGCTACGATTTGTCTATTCTGCGACTATAAACAGCTCTACTAAAATGTTTATCTGCTTCCGATTGCATCTACCTTCTATTTATGACCCACCGGACATATGCGGAACAGCACTGCATTTCGGTTCATTTAGATTATTCGGTGAGCTGCTGATTTGCATTTTCTTAACAGCGCCTTTTTAGAAAAACTCTTTATTTCACAGAGCATATATATTAATCAATATTTTTGAAAATCTTAAGCGCAATAGTAATGGATGTGTACTTCAAAACTCAAATTCATTTTGATGTATGTTTTAGTACTGGAATTTTTGTACCAAACACACTAAGCATATTCATTAAAAAGGTTGAATGAAAGCTCTATTGAAGATTTTAATAAATGGAGTCTTCCATATCATATTTAACTTTAAAAATAAATGTTTTAGATCAAATAAACCTTTTATATTAATTCTCATTTAATACAATATATTTTCTTCTTCAGAAGTGGATTTATAAGAGAATTCTGAAATATAAAATGTTTCAAAAGAATCTTGAGCAATAAATTTACCCCTTGTCTAAGCGATGTGTATTTTTAAAGAGACAAACCTCCCTTTCTTGCCTTTTTTTAACAACTATCTATGAAGTGAGCATTTTGACTTGCTTCAACTATTGAAGATGCTCAAAAAAGAAATAATTTCTTTTTTTATTATATATTTTTTTTAATCAAAAGTAGATTTTAAAAAAGAACTTCTTTGAAGAATGACACATTTTCCCATCATTTCTTCCAAAAGAATATCAAAATGAGTTTTTTATTACACTCCCAAAACGTTGCTTCAGGCCAATTCCTTCCCTTTTGACAGCATGACACAAGAATATAGACTTAAACCTCACTGCATGTCTAAAGGAATTCTTTGTTACACAATGCATTTTTATATAGGTTCCAAAACGTATCCGTCATATGTAGTTAATTTTTAAAAGGAAACTTGGATTATTTTTCTTTTAAGAAAGTATATAACGCTAGTTATAGTTTCATAATAGTAACAGTTTGCATACAACAAATATAAATAGACAAAAAAAATACTTTAAACTTCTGTTGTTTACTAGTAAAAGAAAATTTAATCACTGATTTATATCATGCTGTATTGCACATTTATCGATGTATATAATGCAATACAATCTACGTCAAGCAGCATTTGTGTGTGTGTGTTATTGTGCTGTATCATTTAAATTCTTTAAGAGATACATATTAATGAATAATATTTTTTTTTTCAGAAAAAAGTTGCTTTGTAATATAAGGCTTCGCCTCATGTAATCCGAAACTGACAAATTTTACTGATATTGGGTTTCTAAATACTGTTAATAATATTTCAAATACAGTTTTAACACACTATTAATTTAAAAGGGAATGGATTTTGATTTTGACATATAAAGAGAGATTCCGATGAGAGCTGCATAAAATCATTTACTAATAATTGAATTTATTTCTATCTGGATGTCCGTAATGGTTCTAATAATAAGCCTTTATCTCAAAGACTTCAAAACTATGTGCAATTAATTATTTCTCGAAGTATAATAAAGGGTGTAGTGAAGCTCTTGCTATCAATTTTTTCAAGTAATAAAGTATTTATTTTATAAATGGCAATCACATATAGAATTTACTATTTGTAATTTTATCATACAGTGATGTCAGCAGAAAAACGGAGCTGAAAATATTTCTGCATCTCTCTATTCTATAATAAAATACTTAAATTACAGAAAGAAAAATGTATCGTGAAAAGTTTTGAAATAGCATTTCGTAGTTTTAAAATTTTACTCTGCAGCGGTAGATGAAAATACGGAGAGATACTAATGCAGCTGATTGAGGAATTCTTTGATAAATCCATTATTGACTGAGGCAAATGGTACCGTTAAGAGATAAAATTAAAATCAACTGATTTATGCGAAGTTGTGAGAAAAAAATTGTCGGAAAAAAACAATCTTAAAATAAATTTTCCAGTTTTTATCGCAGCTACATAAAAGGGGTGTCAATATTAATAGCTCAAAAAGGAATTAAATTACAATTCTCTCTAAAGGACTCTAATCCATTACCTTTATTAACATAGTGTATTATCTTCTAAAAGAGTTTATTGTTAAAGAACTCTATTTCTTTTGTAAAGTTGGATTGGTAATGGTATGCAAAATTGTCAATGTTTAATATTCAATTTTGTAAACTAAAAATATTGACTTATTAGTTGCCAGTTATAGTTATTATGCCAAAAATAAGGCGGGGAATTATTAAAAAATATAATAGTAGTCTCGAAAGTTATTTTATTTTTTCAAACAATACTAATTAAATCACTGCAGTAGAAAATATTTATTTTAAATACCGGGCATGTCCGGAAACTACGTAACATTTCGTTCTACTAAAACCATAGTGGTAGTTCTGAGTTCAACACCAGCGCACGCATGTCGCTGGTTGATTGACTCTCCAATGACGTCATTACAGCCGGACTGTGTTGTTTCTACACGTGTTAACGAGAGTTCAGAGTGCTTAAAGGGATTGCCAATCCCACCGAATGTGAAGTGCTTTCTATAATCTGTTTTATGAAACCAAGGAATGTTAAGCCTGTTGGAATTTATCTTGAAATTGTAGCGATTTATGATGAAAATGTAATGAGTGATGAAATGGTGAGAAAGTGAGTTCGATGATCCTATACTCATGACGAAACAGTGATGATTTGGCTGAAAACGTAAATGAAAAAATCCATCAGAACAGACAGTTCTCAATAAAGTTGCTTTTTGATGAGTTTCCACAAATTTCAAAAACTGTTCATTGACGGTATCTTTCTTTAACAAGGAGTATAGACAAGTTTCTAACCCGACATGAAAAAATTCTGAAAAATTGTGGTAACTACGTAGAAAAGTAATTTCCGACATGCACTTTCATGTAAAAAAAATTGGTTTGAAAAATGATTTTTTTATGCGAGTTTTTCCAAAACGGCACTTAGTTTACTGGCATGCCTCGTATTTAAAGATTTTTTTCTTCCTCATTTATAAAAAGAGAATTTAAATATAAATGTTTTGTTGTCTTATGTAAATACACGTAATTATTGCTGGGAGTTTTATTATAACGATATACGTGTGGAATTTTAATAAGAATTGTATGGATAGGAATATGAGTCAACCTTAGAAAAGGAAATGCATCCAGCAGACTTTATTATTTTCCCTTGTATATCTAAGGTAGATCACAAGAAACTGTTGCTTGGGATGATGAATTGGGCACTTTATCAATGTCATCATAGGAATCCGGCAAGCGCATTGTCTTTAATAATAGAAGTGCAACGACTTCTCAATTACAGGATCGAACAGTAACTGGAAAGTAATCTGACACTGAATGAATGATTGTTGTATATTATGTTAGAAAAATTCTTTATCTTCACAGTATCATGGATAAAATTATTTTTCTATATAAAAATGTGTGAAATATTCTAATAATTATGGATCGCGTACTATAACACGTCTTAGCCATAGATGTTTAAAGTATTTAGAGCAACTTTTTTAAAACAAATATCTTAATGCATTTTTATATTTATAAATCATTATTTTTATTGAAAATAATCATTATAAAAGTACGTCAGTAAAATATTATATAATTGGATTACCGATATAAATCATTAACCTGAAATAGGAATTCACGCAATGTTATTTTAAGAACTAAAAAGTATTTCACATATAAATTTTAAAAAAAAAAAGATTAAATCAAGATTATAACTGAGTGCATTACCAACATTTAATAACATTTTTTTTTTCCTTTTCTTCATTTAAAAAAGAAAAATCATTTTGATAGTTCCAACCATTTGTTAAAACTTAAATATCATGGATGTAAAAAAAAAAAAAAAAATTAATAACCAGACAATTTGTACTTAAAAAAAATACACACAACAAAAAATAAGAAAAGAAACACATTTTTGTTCGTAGAAAATGTTTTAAAAATTTTATTTTGAAGGTCAAAATTAATATTATACTATTAATATTAATATTAACATTATACATGGAAAAAGTAGGTAGGAGAAAAAAACCTAAACATTACACTAGGATAAATGAATAATATTAAGTATATTATTATAAAGGTTAATCCATCTGCTGCATCGAAAATTTTTCATTATGTTCGCAAAATTAATATCATAAAATCTATGTATCCACTTTTATTAATAAAATAAAATTTTATTTCACTCTACTTTATGAAAAATTCTTAGTTGTTTGAAATGTAGCATCTTTTTCAATGACTGAAATTGATAAGAACCCTTATAGCTCACAATTTAATTAATGACAGGAGAAATCAACGCTTATTATTTTTCTTTTAGAAGAGTTTAAATTTCTTCATTCGGATTTATTACAAAAGTATTCCCTTATACCGTACAATATAATAGACATCAGAAATAAAGTTTCAGTTTTTTTAAAATTTTTTACAAAAGGCAATAAGTTTCAAAATATTATATAACTGAATACAAATACTAAATATATAACAAACTGTCTTCAATCTTCACAGAATATTTTTTCTGTTGACAAGTTTGTAACGATCGTACAAACTCCTTTCTTACAAGTTTCGCTAAGCCACAAGTTTCGGATCCAGGTTTTTTCTCACTGATTCATTTCAGTATAATGTTAATAAGACATTTTACCATATCACTCTAAAATAATATTATGAATAATAGAAATAAAAAAAATTAAGTTACAAATTAATTAACTGAAAACTCATGGGCTCTTATGAGGCATTTCTGGAACCTAATATCCGTTTCGTTCTACCGTAAATATCAATTTCAACGCTTGCGTACACTTGTATTTGATTTATTGTCAGTCTAATGACGCCATTACAGCCGGATTGTGTTGTTTTTACCATGTTAATGTGTGTTCAAAATTTTTAAGACAATTACCGATCACACCGACTGTGAAGCACGTTTTGTAAATCTATTTTTGAACGCAATGAATGTTAAGCCAGTTAAAATCATTCGTTAAATTGTAGAAATGTTTGGTAAAAAGGCAATGAATGTTGCTAGGGTGGGGAAGTAAGTTCGACAATTCAATGATAGGCACACCAATTGTCATGACAAAGCATGGAGTAAGCGTCCTCCTGTTGTAAATAATGGTTTGGTTGAAAAAAAAGTGAATGATAAAATTCGTGAAAACAGACGGTGTTCATAATAAGATTGATTTGTGATAAGTTTCCACAAATCGTTATTCGGCAGTGCCTCTTCTTCTCTACAGCAGTGCTTCTCTAGCTTTCAACATTTGCGACCCAATATTCAATCATAATTTTCATTGCGTCTCCCCCCCCCTCCATACGACAACAATGTATTGAATTCAATAATACTATACTTTGACGTTAAAGCTACAATACGACTTTAACCTCTTAAATGCCACCGACATATATAAACGTCTCACTCGGCCAAAGTATTAATTGCCCAGGGCGCATATATACGTCTATCCGAAGTAAGAACTTTTCTTTGCTCTGCTGTTCATAAAAAATATAAAAGGGTTTGGAATGCAAAAAACGTTGCGAAAGATTTAGTTATTTTAAAGGATTGGCTTATTTATTCCCCCCCCCCCCAATACATCTGATACGCCCGCTTACGTAGAAAACGGCGGCACTGGGGAACGAATCATGTTTCTTTTAATCGGCAGTTAAGGGATTAATTGTAAACCGTGCAAATTATCAAGATAAGTGTTAATTTTTGTATATAATTTATATTTGACAAGCCTATGGGGTGAATGGTAATTATTAAATCAGTATATAGTTAAATTAATTATAAAATACATATTGTGCAATATTGATACATTTATAAGTGTATTATATCAGTGTAAATGTGCATTTATTTCTTATTATTTCGGAATGTATTTTGTTTGTTTGCTTTCAGTTCTTTAATAATTTTTTAAATAATCTCTTGTTTTCAACTTTTCAATATGCTCGCGCTCCCCTCATAGAGTTATCAGGCCCCACAGTTTGAGAAACGCTGCACTACAGGCTGTCTGTCTTTAAAGAAAGTATAGACAAGTTAGTTTCCCGAAACGGACAAATGTCTGAACCTTGGTGTTAATTATATAGAAAAACAGTTTCCGACATGCTCTTTCAAGTTAAAATAATTTTCGCTTAAATAAAAATTCTTATGAGGTTTTTTTCAAAATTGTACTTAGTTTATGGACACGCCTCGCAAAAATACATAACACAAAATGGATTTTAAAGCAATTAATCTGTAATGAAATCTTGAGTGCATAGTCTTGATTTGTAAACAGTTAGTGGTGGATTTGAATCTTGATCTCTAAGACATCCTTAAGAATAATACATTTTCATTTAATTAAACTAAAAATGTGTAACAAAATAGTGATAACAAATAATTGAGTACCATTAATCATTCAACTGCTGTGCTTTTGGATTTGGATATTTTGTGTTTGGACAGCCTTCTAAAATGTTATTTAATATTTCTCAAATAAATCCGCAAAGGGGAAAATACTTGTAAAAATAAAATATTAATTTTGTACTTTTTATTTTTATGCATTTACCGTAAAATCCGACGTATAACACGCATTTTAAACATAAAAAATAAAATCGAAATTTAAGGGTACGTGTTATATGCCGGGGATAAAAATGATAGCTTTAAAAATAAAAAAAAGAGCTAAAACATAAAATAACTAGGCTTCTACATATATCGAAATACAGTATATTTGAAAGAAATGATATTCCTTGTGAACTTAAAAGGTTGTATTTCCAGAAGTATACAATTTTTTCGAAAACTTGGAATATTACCTTGAATAAATTAATTTAAAACATAAGAACAATACACACGTTCATTTCAGGTTCCTTAGTAAAAAAGAGGATGCGTGTTATACGGTGGATATACCTCAAAATTATAAAAAATGTAGTTCGAAAGTACAGGTGAGCGTTATACGCCTGTGCATGAATTTACGGTATATGTTTTTGCATTTACAATCAAGTATGGCTTTATTTAGTTTTCAAAACGCACATCTTCAAAGGTTTCCCATATGAAACATTTATAAGTTTTATAACTATATGATTAAAGGATAGATCTCTCTCTCTCTTAGAATATCAAAATGAATGCAATTTTTATTTCTGCACTTTTCAACGAATTTACAAATGTTTCAAGTATTTCTGAATCCATCTGAAGAAATCCATTTATTTTTCTCCCATACTTCACTAAATGTCTCTAATATATCAAACATGAGAAAAGTTGGCTGATCTAAGATATATACCCAGCATTGTACATCATTTAATTTCCTACAAATATTTAATACTTGGATGCCTTCTATGTTATTTCTCTTAATATGGAAAGCAAGAAAATACATTCTACATGCCTTAATAAAAACATTGCGTAATACATATTAAGTGAAAGTTTGTTTCTCCCTTATGAGGTAATATTATATAGAATTTCAAGCTCCAATGTGCTCAACGAAACTGAAATAAAAGTTGGAAAGTAAGTATCATTGGCTGATATCTAGTATTCTTGACATAACTTATCATATTCAGCTAAGTCAATATGATTTCTTAGGTCGAAGATAGCATTTCTCTTTCCGAAAGAGAAAATAAATACTACTTTAGTTCTATTACCTGAGGAAACATACGAACCATAGAAGGCAGATCAATGCAATATATATATATTTCATTTCTGGTTAATTTCCGGGAAACCTTACACCCTTTTTGCTGTATAATTTTTGCCTATTAAGCTAATAAAATTTTTATGAATAATTCATATGTGTGCAGTAAAATATATCTATTTAAGTAGAAATATTACATAAAAATATCAAACATTATTATTAGTTTATTCCGTTTTGTGAGTAATATATTGAGAAGAAATAATTCACATCCACACAAGTATTTTTTTTAAATCTTATACAGTATATATTATTAAATTCCAACAGAAAATTGTAACTATGTATAGATTTACTGCTTAGATGTATGCATTAATTTTGCATGTAAGTCTCATTTGCATTCTATGTATGCATTAAAATTTGCATATTAATTATCTTAAATATGTCTACTTAATGCAGGAAAACAACAATTATTTTAGCGCATGAATGTGTGTGAAGCTATGCATTCTACTTTTCACACATTCATGTCCTATGTATTCTATGTATTAACGTTTGACTAGATTGAAAAATAAATTCAGATTAGTGACCTCATTAACCTTTATTAAAAAGTTATTAGTGACTTCATTAACCTTTAGTAAAAGATATCAGTGACTTCATTAACCTTTAGTAAAAGTTGTTAGTGACCTCATTAACCTTTAGTAAAAGTAATTACTATATATATGTACGTAATGTTTTTAAAAAAATACATACAAAATATTAATTTTTACACATTACTGAAATCAAGCGTTTCTAATTTCTAAAAGTAGCAAGCAATTAATTATTAAGAAGTATTTTTTATCCACAGTCAATAAATGCGATTTTAAAAAGCTGATATTTCAAGTATTTTACTGGATAAGAATAAAGAAATTAAACATTCTGTCCAAAATTCATGTTTTTAACGTAGTTGAATACCATAACTGCGTACTAAATATCAATTATTTTCGAAGCGTTATTCAGTTTAGAAGATATTGTTTCAATAATGGAAAGAAAAGTAATAATTTTCCACCTGCAATATTAATGTCTTAAATTTTCATAAAATTATACCCTTAAGAAATTTAATACTAAATAAAAACAAAGAAAGAATAAACATTTTTCCACGGATATAAAACAGCTTTTGAAATGGGCAATTCAGTTGAGAATGGCCTTTTCTACAGTAGATATATTAATTTTTGGGGTATAAATGAAGTGGTTTTCCGGTTCCTTTGGATAAGCCTTTTTTATGATGAGTAATGCCAAGTACTTATCGAATGCTTTTTCTTAAAGATTTTTGTATTAGATTATCGTTAAAAAGAAAGAAAGATTTAATGTTATTGTTTAGAAGGAAAAGAAGTTTTATTGTTATTTATTGTGTAAAAGAAAAGAAAGTCTTATAGTTATTGAGTAAAACGGGGAAAAAAGATTTATTCATACGTTTCATTTTAACATCAATTTTGTTTCAAAAAACATTGTAAAATGTCCTCAGAGCATTTCCTTTTCAAAATTAAATAAAAAAGAGAGTCAAGATGTACAAATTATAAAGTAATTATAATTAATTCAAACAGAAAAAATTGGTTGGACTATTACTAGATTAATTTATATATATTATTATTACAGCTATGTTTCTCAGAAGACAACTTTGGAGTGTAATGTTCATCTTTCATTGTATTATTAAAAATACCATTTAAAATTACTCAAGACTACTATGAAAAGCTGTCCCAAAGATAAATAATCATTTGCATTTTTTTTTAATGTGAATAATAGAAAATTATTTTAAAAATCTCTCATGAACATGTTTAGAATGAATCGTATAGCTAAAGCGTAGGAATTGTGTACATTTAAGAACAACATATTATTATACATATGAATTTATAAGTATATGTACAAATTTTAAATAACAATTGACTCCATTCTCTATACAAAAAAATGCAAACCTTGTTAAAAAAGAATGCATTCTTATCTATTTAGAATTTTGTGCTAAACTGGTAAATTATCTGTTAAACAACAGTAAATCCGAAGAATCCGTCCAGACTTTTAGCTATTTTTGTGACTCGGCGTCCACTTTTCCACCTTCTATCAACCCATTCCCTCTGATCCAGGTATTTTTATTACTCTCATTAATACCTTTCTTAATTCAGTGCTGTGCACAAGCTTATAATTCCAATCTTTGTTTAAAAGTGCCTTTTAAGTTGTCTTGCGGGTGAGAGAAACGAACTTCCAGATAGGTATTATTTCATCAGGATTTTTCTACTATATTACATATACAGAGCAAAACAGCAACAAATAAACATTGCACTGTTTCCTTTTCAAGAAAATAGGAGCAACGAGACAAACTTTTAAAACATTTATTCCGATTCTGACGAAGAATTAAAACCATTTTCTTAAAGAAGGGGGAAAAACAGTATTTTCAATTTCTCATTAATATTATTTTAACAAGAGTTTAAAAATGTACAGATGGCGTCTACTTTAGAACATTTAATTTTAAAATTTGCTTACATTCTCTTAATGACAGAAAGAAGTGTTTATACTAATATCCCATCTGACATACGTCCTATCCCTTATCGGCTTAGTATCCGGTTTTTTGTGAGTTCCATATATTTTAGAAAACTTCAAAAAATTTAGAAACAGTACTCTTATGTGGAAGTACTGATGATAATGCATAGGATCCCGTAGTGCTGAACCTCTAAAATTTTACTCATATTTGTTTGTTAGATCTTACATCGAGTAAGCATAAGCTTTGAGTTTTAAATCGAAGAAAAAAATATTGTTTCTGGTAACTTTTCTTAGTATTTTAGAGAAAAGAGAAGAAGAATTTGTTCCATTCTTCTCTCAAGAGGTAAACATGTTTATTGTGTAATGATTGAGGTCTCACGGCAGATCCAACTGTTATACAAATTCGATGAATTGAGACATTTCTTATTTGTACAAAGAAACTAGAAGCTTATTACAGCTCAATTAAAATGAGTACTCTGATACCTGTTGACATTCGTTCTTTTAACGTGGTCTAGGAAAATATTGAATTACTTTTTATGAGATTTAATATCCAAAATAAAAAATTACTAATTTAAAGGTGACTCTTGGGTAATATCTACATTACTTAGTCGACAGTGTGGTTACCACCAAATTCCTATTTCTTTTTAGAATGGATGAGTGAATATCAACGTCGCACTGTTAAGTTACACGAGGGCTTTTAGAGACGGACCTCGTAATTTAGAACCATGATCAAGTGACGAGGACGACACTTGAGTTCTGGAACCCCCTCGCCTAACTACCACACCACACCAACGTCTTTATGAATGGGATAGTTGTAATAAAAGAAGTTATATAAAAAGAAAAGAATAGTAAGATAATACGAACTAGAACCTGGAGTCAAAACTATTGAAAGATAAAGTTTGACTAAACCAATAAAAAATGTACTTGTGACACTTTACATGTAAAATTAGGTCTTTTAAGACAAGTTATTGATGCATTATCAAAATTAAGAAAATGTTTCAAATACTTTTATAAATGGTTCCGAGTTCATCCTAAAAAATCGAAAATATTATAACACACTGGCAAGAAATAACAAAATAATCCAAGCCACAAATCGATGAAGAAAAATAGAAAATTTTGAGATACAAGGGTGTAATATGGACATGAAAGCGTATTCTATCCTTTCGACAAAACTTAAGAGCAGTCTTTGAGGAATAAATAAAAGATTTCACCACACATAAAGGAAATGGAAAGTCGATATACGAAAAAATATAGAATATTAGCTTGATAGCTGAACTATTATGGGTTTTTGGATACGTTTCTCAGCACATCACAAGAAGTAAATGACATTTTCAGAAAAAGAGAGAAAACGTTACAATGTATAAAGATTTGTAACTCTTTTTTTTGGTCAGTTTAGCCGCGAGGGATACAGATTAAAATATGAGATACGTATTTCTGAAGTGGCAGAATATATTAAATATATATGGGAAACTATATTGATTTGAGTTACTCTAAATAATAACTGGTTTTGGTAACCATTTATCAAAACTATAACCATGTTTAAGAAGACTTTTCGTAAAACTTAAAATTCTGTTTTTTCACGAAATTTTATTTTATAAATGTAAAGTAATTACTTTTTGAATAATAAGATTTTTTAAAAGAAAATCTGCAATAATGTGTTCATTTTTTCAAAACGATGTTCATAGTCTAATTATAATAATATAATTACTTAATTTCCTAAAATAATAAACTTAACATTTTATAAAACACACACACAAATTTAGATTAACTTTATCATTACGTAAATAAAAATAGAAGTTGAACTACTACTTGAAGTTGTTGAAATTTAACTACTTTAAAAGAAATTCTGTAAACTTAATTGTGTGTATACATTTTTAAAAAGAATAATTCTCTTAATAAAAATGGTTGTTTTTAAAGAAATTCTTGATTAAATAAGTAATTATTCAATAGATGAAAATTGTTTTGTTTTTTTGATCAAATTAAAACTGAAATATTTTTTATTTTCTT
>BMAO01009593.1:0-60668 GCA_019973975.1 Trichonephila clavata | reverse complement strand
TGATATGTATTGCTCTAGGGTTCTCTACAATTAGGGGGTATTTTGTGGGACAAGGGAAATCTGAATGTTTTGTCATGCAACCTGGGTAGTCATGATCCACTTCCTAGATGTAACCTACATCGAGCTATCTGATAAACTGGAAGAATCTGTTCAGTTGTCACTACCCAAACAAAATCTTTTAAGGGTAGATATTTACCACTATGCAACTGTACAAATTATTTGCAGGTCGTATGTACATTAAATACTCTTATCCTATCATCTGGATTGAAGTTAGGCATATGTTTGTTGTTATAGTACAACGATTGCAGCACTGACTTATAATTCTCTTACACCCTTTCTATAAAAAGAAGTATGTCGTAATCCAGGAACAGTTCGATAGCTACTTTAGGCTACAATATAGCATCCCATGATAAAGCCAGTGGTAAATACCAACGTTTATAAGTTTATTTGAAAAGTTTCAAAGAGATTCATAATAATAGGCATCTGTTTTACATAGATCAGCAGTATCTTTTACCAAGATTATTTAAATGAATTCATTACATGCATGATTATCATCTACACTTATAGGCTCCTTATCAGTTTCTATTGTAAATTTGGTTAGGTGGTAAACAAGAATCTTACACTTTCAAAACTATCAAATAATCCAACATACGAAAACTCCTTCTTAAAAGTAACGGCTTTTTCTGAATCACTAAAATATGTTTATATTTAAATTCATCTTTTAGTGTTTTATCAAATCTTTCCAAACTAGAAGAGATGAATCAAAGAATCTAAAATCTTTAACTGAAAACTATTTGAAATATTTTACTGAAGGAAATATATTTTTCTTCGGTAAATTGAATTAAATTAATTTGTTTTTATCATCTCTAACCTTGGCTTAAAATATGGGCGTCATACCCAGATTTTGAAGAAACATATGTACCTAGGGTTTTATTGCTAAATTCATAACTATTACAACAAGGACCATTAAATTTTGAGTCACATGGTTATGATCCCTAACCTTGATATTTTTCATGAAAAGGTTTGACTACAAATACAATTTTGTGGCATTATCATACAATTGTTTGATTCGGTAATAGTAATAATGGTTTTGGATTTTTATAAACATTATCCATTTCTATTGCATCTTTCTAACTTTTCAATAAAAATTTTGGGCACTTGTATACTACTGGTCTCTTGTAATGCCTTGACAATTGAAAATAACAAAAACCTATCGAGACAAGTTTATGGGTAAAGGAAAAGTTTGATCAGATAATATAGGCTATTCTAGTAACAAACAATATGTCAGTAAATTAACTACCAAAGATTAAAAATCATTTTATTCAGATTCTCATAATATTCAAAGCCAATCAGGTGGATAATATTTCCCTTACTTCTTAAATATTATCTAGGCAAAGATTTTCAAAAATTCTTCAGTTACAAAATTTATAAGTTCCAATAATAAAAAGTGCTCATTTTTTTTTTCAAAAAAAGATTATTATAAAAAATATTCAAGAAAACGATTTAAAACATTCCACAGCCATCTTGTAGAATCAAGATCAGACCCGCCGCCTCTACAGGAGAAAAACAACTCAACTCCCCCCCCATCAACTCGAAAACCAAAACCATAGCAGGAGGAAAACAACTCAACTCCACGCCTGTGCCTCCACGGGAGGAAAACAACTCAACTCCACGCTTCCACAGGAGGAAAACAACTCAACTCCGCGCCTGCGCCTGCACCCTCACCTGCACCTTTACCGCAGAATCGGCTTTTCTTACCTACTCACATACAAATACTATCTTTTTCTCACTGTGTTTGCACATTTTTAACTTTCAGAATAACAAAAACAACAAAAACGAGTGAAACGAGTAAAACGATTGTACAGAAGTCAACCTGTTTAAACAAAATAACAGATGTTGATTCAAACTTTGCAACATTTCAATCATCTTCACATTTGTAAAAGCATCCCGAACAGCTCGTCCTAAAAAGATGAACAATAGGACTAAAATTTTTGGTTTAAAACGACAAAAAAGGTGTTTTTTTCTTCTCTCTGTTAACCCTTATACCCAATTATTACGGAAAGAACATTAAAATGTGTGAAAACTTATTACAATATCTTCCCACTTATATTGAAATTTTTTGTAAAAACAAAAGGGTGGAAATAGATAATTAATTTAATTACTTTTGTTTATGTAGAATAAGCAGAAATTGTGGGGTTAATTAGTCCAAAAACAGAGACTCATTTTCAACTTAAAATTGTAATAACTAGAATAAAATTTATTTTTAAAGAAGGGAATATAAAATAGTTTATAAGCACCCCTTTAAATCTCGAGACCTATATAGTTCAAATTGTCACATCGGATAAGATTTTAATAAATGTATTTAATTATTTTGAGTTAAAATATTTTCGTTTCTATACTATCTATGAGCAAAGAAAATCGTGTCATCAAGCTATTTAAATCAATTTGTACATTGCTCTGTGTTTTCAACACTCTTTTATTAACTTCATTTGCATGTAGCGAAATCTTTTAACTCAATTTTTACCCACTTTAAAAGGTCAGATTAATTCGTAATTTTCTCACTTATCAAGGATCGATGACAGTACAATAATTTCATAATTTTGTTCCATTGTCCTGATCAGGATCATCAGGATTAACGATTTCCCATTTTCAGATCCCATCCCGCATCTGACGACTAATTCCAGATTTGGCGACAAAAAGATTAAGTTGTAACTTATTCAAGGAACTATAAAAGCGTGTTTTTTAGTTTTTAAAACTATATGTATTCAAGTATTTATTGCAAAATCTCAGCAAATCGTCACTGGCCACGATACTCTAATGGTCTTGGTCACGAACTCGTGGCCAGTGAGTCATGAGCTTGAGCCGAGTGCCACTGAAGAGACTCACCCAGAAGAGGGATTGATGCACTTTTAATCTGTCGAAGCTCAAAACCCTTTCGATGGTTTGGTGTGGAACTTTGGAGAGAGGGTTGCTAGCCTAGCTGTCGTCCTCGTCTCTTGACCTACATTCAAAATTTCGAGCTCCATCGCCGAAAACCCTAATGTAGTTTGTATAGCGAACATTATTACAAAGTCCAGTTACTTTAGAAATGAAACCCGTTGATGACGTCAGAGACGAAAAGCTGATAGTGAGTGCCTGATTGTAAGGGGGACAGGGTTTCCCTGAAATCCATTTTTCCCTCCGTTCCGAGAAAGACTCTTAAAAAAGGACTTACAGAGAGACCGGTTTCTAGGGTCCCGGCCGGAAGCGAGAGAGAAAACGTGGTCTGTACAGTAAGATGGTGTGTTAGATTTCTGTGTAATTAAATTTGTACATATATCTCTAGCCTGACTGTGTGTTTTTGTATCCAATACGTCACAAGCTTTAGAGCGCGACGTTGATTCACTGTCACTTAATAATTTGTCTCTTTATACTTTAGTTTTAATTTGAGTTTTTTCGGTTCTGAAAACACACACCCATTTTTATATTTTTTGCCAACATATTGCATTCAGTGATTTTGCACGACGAGCGAATTAGGAAGATGTACTTATTAGATTTTGAAGGAATGTTTTCCCAAAATGAATTTTCCTTTATTTTTAATTATATCTGTAATATCTTTCCTTATTACTTTTTAATTACTTCTTAACGCTGTACTTCACATAAACAGCCACCACAATTATCTCGTTGGCCAATACCATCAAACCAAACACAGTCCTGTGTGTCAAAAACTCTCCTAAGAATCTATCTCTTCTCGATACAGCAGACCACGCGCTGTGCGGCGGTCTAACTTATCTCAGAACGATAAAATAACTAGTTTGTCTTCTTTTAAAATGCTAAGGCCTTTTTTCTATTGTGCCTAACGCTTTGAATTCGTTATACATATTGCTAATAGTACATGTAATAAAAGTTGGCTTGCATTTTTGAATCAAATCAATACTTATTTTTTTTAAATAATTGAACTCGGAATTTATACATTTTTTAAGGAATTTTCAATAAGCATTCATGAAAAGAATCATTGTACAAATATGAATCATGTTATCGCAAAACTCATACGAACTTTTGTTACATATAATTTGACGTACCTGTAAATAAAACTTAATGCGTCTACTTAAATTTTTGTAGGAGGAGTAGCATTTTAAAATCACTTCAAAAATTTCAAGTTTTTTTCCTTAAAAAATTAAATGGCTAGCTTTTTATGAAATTTTGAGGACAAAATATATTTTACATTATACTCACAAAGAAGGCAACCCTAAAAACATTTTCAAAATCCTTAAATTAAAAATTTTTGCGTAAATCGTAACATGTCCCCTTAAAAATAATAAAACATAAAACGCTTAAACTACAAGCTCCATCGTTTAAAGGAGTTGTTAACCAAAACAGAAAGAAAATTTTCTTCGTCTGCAGTTGAAATTTTATAAAACAATAAACACGAACAATTCAAATCGAAAGAACAACCACATACATCGAACATTTCGCTAACGCCAATGTATTGCAGAAGACAATAACATTGTGTTAAATGTCATTTATCCACAAAGGTAAATTGTGGGGATCATTGCTTTCAAAAGAGATTCCACCATCTAAATTTTCGAATTGTTTTCCCTTTTGTTTCCAATGGTCTACTAACGATGTGGAGTCGAAGTCAAAAGAGTTAATTCTCTTGCACCCAGAGGAAGTAGCTGCGGGATCGAATGTTGGCCATCTGCAACTGTCAGTGAACAAAACACTGAAACAGTTTGCCTTGACACAGTGTTTCATTCTTAAGCCCAATTATACTTTTCCAGTCATTAAATACAAAATTACTTAACACCTTTTACTTGGATTGAAAGAAAGTCTTTGTTTCGTAACAAAGCCAGTTTTCGTGGACTTAAATGGTTCCGAATGGCAGATCCACTAATTTATAGGTAATGGCTCTTTGGATGGTTTTTACAGGTGTTTAGATTTCATCAACTGCAATGCAAGGGATTCTTTTTGTGTGGATTGTGACGTCATAATTCTAAAAGGAACAGATGGTATAAAGATTTATTGTGTGTGTGTGTGTGTGTGTGTGTGTGTGTGTGTGTGTGTGTGTGTGTGTGTGTGTGTGTTTTTTTTTTTTTTGTTGTGTGTGTGTGTGTGTGTGTGTGTGTGTGTGTGTGTGTGTTCACTAAAACAGTACTTCACAAACAAGCTTTCCTTTCATTGACATAACAAGTAATATGAAAAAAACATTTTTAAGTTAATTCCTACTTAGATCAATAACAAAAAATTTATTTTAGTTAATTTTTAGTAAATAGTTACAATTAATATATAAATATGTACATACATAGGACAGAATCACAACATTAAGTGGCAATTAATTTTTATTAATTATCATTAAAGTTCGTATCTCTATTCAAACTAATTGTGTATATAAAATTTCATTTCAACTGTTCACCTTTGATACATGAGGCGAAAAAAGTCTTCTGAAGTTTTGACCCAAGTCGCTAAAAATGAAACCAACGTGGCTGTATCTGTAATTCTTTAAGTAATTTGTTCCAGTCAATAGTTTTAATTAATTCTGATTAAATTATCGTATTGTTACCCAAATCAATAGTGTACAGAAAATTTCAGCTCAAATGAGCGCCTTAAAATGTGAGGGGAAAAAACCTTTTCAAGTTTTGACACGACAAAATGGTCGCTAATTCACCAAAAATGATGCCATCGTGGTTGTATTTGTAATTCTTTGAATAGTAGTTTTAATGAATTAAATTTTATTAATTATAATTTAATTACTGTATTGTCATGCAAAATAATCGTGTATATAAAATTTCAGCTCAACTGAGTGCTTTAAAAGGCATTTTATGAACGATTGAAAATTTGAACAAGTTAAATATAGAGAGAGAGAGTGAATTATAATAGTAGGAATCAAAAAATAAGGTATCGATTTTCAAAAATTGTTTGATTAATTAATTGTTATCGATTTTAAAAGTGTTTCTCCTCAGTCAAAAATTAGATACTCATAAAATAGAATAAATACATTTACTATTGTTTGTTATGAAGTCGGTTAGTTAGACATTAGCCTGAAATTAAAGCAAAATTAGACGATTTCGGTGATACAAATTTTGTTTTTTAATGAATAAGGGAAAAATTATTGAAGGATTTTAAATTCATTCGAAATTTTTGACGAAACATGTAAGGACTTACAGAAGACAATTCGGCAAGCATTTTGTTGAGCAAAGATCCTCTAAGACACGAGTTTTGTGGAAATCAACTCCCAAGGGGAGGTTGGAAGGGGGTGGGTTAAGAAGGCGTTATAGATAAAAAAAAATTCCCCTTTTCGAACTATTAGAGCTAGAAACCTGGAATTTAGCAAAGATGTTTCTTTTGGTGAATAGAGGTTGATGAAGAAATTCATTTTGCCGAAATCGTCTTCCGAGAAGGGATTAATATAGATGGAGTATATTATAGATAAAAATTCCAATTTTTAAACTAGAAGATTTACAGAATTGAAAATTAGCAAGCAAGTTTCTTTTGTTGAGTAGAGATCCGCTAAAAATGGGTTTTTGCGTTGATCCACTCCGGAAGTAAGAGGTTTGGAGATGTAAAAATTAAGAGAGAAATTCAAGTCCTGTCCTTTTTAAATTAAGGAATGATGGCTATAAAAATGTTTTTCTGTACAATCGAAAGCTTAATGCTAAGACATAGGTATCAATAACTTAAAAACAAAGAATTGTTCATAAGATATCATAAATTTCCCTTGATAAGCGGTTGGGTAAATGCTACTTCATAAATATATATTTAATGCAATACTGAATAATCTACAGAATTGCTGGATTTAATTTCAGTATCCTAATATATTGATTCGATAAGTGACAAAAAAAAAATCGAATTTATGCGTCTTACGTCTTTTTTAAAAGTATATTTTGTTTTCGTTTGATTTCCGTAACATTTTGCTTCTGTTATATCAGAAACGCATTATATATAGAGTTTTTTCTCAAATGCATTATTCACACTTTCCTCACATCATTGGGGGGAAAAAGGAAAGAACTATAAATATGCGATAAATTTTAAGCAATTTACATTACACTCTTTTTCTTTTAAATATAATAACTAAAACTTTAAATGTAAGGGCTAAGGACATCTGTTTTATCGCCAAATTTGAAAACTTGGCGGCATTTTGTGACAAAATTCTTCACCGTATCTGTCGCCAAAATTACTTTTATTTAGCTTACTGAAGGAACATTATCTTTTTGGCGGAAGATATGATTCTTGGGGGATGTTATTGATTATATCATTATAGCCTTCAACAAAGTATTATTCTATTATTTATTTTAGATATTTCGAAAAAATACTTTACACACACACATTGAAGTTTTAATATGTGTCACATTGGCTAATAATTATATTTTACTTCAGGTAATGTTAAGATATTTGCTTTGTAAAGTTACTTTTTGTAATGTTACATGACCCGAATTCAAACTAAAAATGATTCCGTCATTAGTATTAGATCCTCACTTCTCTGTCTAGTAAATTGTTGCTTATTTTACTAGGCTATTCATTCTTGTTTCATTCTTGTTTATAAAATGTGCTCTATATTTCATATTTAATCCTACGCCCGTCTTCGGCATATCTGCCATTAGTCGACGAGCAGCCCAATAAAATGATGACGAAACATAAAAAGAATCAAATTTGCCTCCATAGAGTTGTCTACAAAAAACTTTAAAACAATGGGGCAGTGTCTGAGGTGGTCACCATCCATTTCACCCTGGTTGCACAGAGGGCAACAAGCAGAATCCCTTACTCCAATGCGATGTAAATGTTTTTTCAAGTAGTCATGTCCAGTAAGTAAACGAAAGCATGCAACTCCAACAAATCGAGGCAGGGAACTGGGGACTCTACCACTTTTGTTAAACAAGATATTCCACCTTTTACCTGCAGCTGCTTCACCATACAGGGAGGCTCTATTAATTTGCAGTTTACTGTAAATGATTCTTTTGATGTTACGCAGAGGCAAGGGAGAGTTAGGCTGGGACATGAGAGACCCCGCTTTAGCAAGCCTATCTACTTTCTCATTTCCAGAAATGTTACAGTGGCTGGGAATCCACAGAGAGCAATGCTTTCTCTAGACTTCCCAAGTTCAGCTAATTTCATTCTACATGAATTAACTAGTGCGTTTTCATTATATCTTGAGTTTATTAGAGACAAAATGGCAGCTCGAGAATCGATAAAAAATACAATATTATGTTCAGAACAGCTTTCCAGTTTATCATATTTGATATTCTAAACTGTGATATTAAATGAGGTTATAATTTTATACATTTTTTTTAATTTAAAGAAATTAAATTTAAAATTTTTTTTAATTAATTTCTGTTATATAAGCGTCCATATGAGCTACAATGTCATGAAATTATATGAAAATATGAGCAATTGTCTAAATGAAATATGTTTAGCGTTTGGTTCGGGAATCTTGAAATTAAGATTGGTGTATACATTAAAACTCTTTCATTTTCTCCATTTACTTATTTTATAAATAATTGTTATTCTATTTTGCATGAATTTTTTAATTTTTATAATTCTTTCTCTGTTCTTGCAGGAAACAACACCAGAAGCAAGTACAAGAGGTAATATTGTAATTGTTCTCTTTGTCTAAATTCTTACATATTCTTTATAATACCGTATTAAATCTGGTGAGAGAGATCAGATGAAATTTGTAATTCAATGTCAACACAAAATCTTTAATGCAAATAATTGGCCCTAAATTTTGATTTTAGCGTTACAAATACAGTTGAACCCCGATTTAACGAATTCCGCTATTTAATGAATTTTTCTCTTTTCACTATTAAAATGAAGACAAAAAAAACCTATTTAACGAATAATGAACTCCGAATTAACGAACTATTTCAACAGTTAAAACACAAAAAAATTGTATTAGTTTGTTAGAAAAAAAATCGGATTTTTTTTTCAAATAACATGCGTTTTGCCCTGAACAGAAAAAAGATTTGCGACGGCAAAAGGTGCAGAGAGTTATCAGGCTTAACAGGTGCCGAGTAGTCCTGAGTGTAACGTACCGTGTTAGTTTTGAATTGGACAGGAAATTTCTTTCTTATCTCATCCCACTCCTTAAAGCAAGAAATATTTTAAGATTTTAACGATTATTCTACATTTGTGATGACCTATCTATGCAACTGAAATTCAGGAAACTGTTGAATAGCGATTGTGATGTAGAAATAGATAATGAAACTTATAAAAACTGTTACATTTTCTAATGCTTTACATTTTTTATGTAAATTGTGAAAACATACCTTATGCAGCAGGATGTGAATGACGCAGTAAAAGAACTCTTGTATGAGGTATCAAAAAGATTTGCAAGTATCTATCAGTCAATATTTCAAAATTTTCGATTTACTGGCGCGCAAGAATTTACTAGTAGCTATTGAACAAAATGTAAAATTTCTAACCATGAATATTTTTGTGTAGTCTCTTATTGTAGAATTTCCGAGAGGTAAATGCAAAAAATTTGTATTTTGTTTGAATCCCGATATAACGAGTAACCCGATTTAACGAACAAAATGTACGGTTCTAATGAATTCGCTAAATCTGTGTCCGACTGTATACATAAAGGAGCTTTGATTAGGACCTCAGAAACACTTATTTAAATACACAGCAAAGTGCTTAATGCTATCTCCACGAGAATGAAGTAAAATAATAATAATATATAAAACAAATACAGTATAACACATCACTCAATAAGTCCCGGGTCTGACTAATAAAATTAGGCAAAATTGAACTTTATTTATCAAGATATTCCTCTTTAAGAGTGATACAATCAGCCCAGCGCTCTTCTCATTTTTTGATACCTTTTTCGTAGAAAGATTTGTCTTTGCTCTCAAAATAAGCTTCAACTTCGGTAATCAATTCTTCATTTGTACCAAACATCTTTCCCTGTAACATTCTTTTAAGGTCTGAAAACAGTCAGTAGTCACTGGGTGCCAGATCTGGACTGTACGGTGAGTGGGAAAGTAATTCGAAGAGGAATTCATTCAATTCGACCATCGTCTCTATGAATTTGTGGCACGGAGCACCCTTTTTTCTTTTGCATTTGAGGATGTTTTTTCTTGATTTTTTCATTCAGTTGATCCAGTAACAACATGCAATACTTATTATTAATTGTTTTGCCTTTATCAAGGTATTCAATAAATAAAATTACATGTGCAATCCAAAATACGGATGTTATAGCCTTACCAGCTGATATTTGAGTTTTGGGTCGCTTTGGATAGCTTTCACCGGCTGCTGCCCTCTCAGCTGACGATTTTTTGATTCAAACATGTAGTAAGGAATCCATGTTTTATCTGTTGTCACATATCTATGCAAACAAATCCCGTTTGTTTCACTTAAACATCTCCAAACAACGCTTTGAATAACGTGATGCACTTTAAATATGTCGAGAACTCAAACGTCCTCCCGTTGATGTGGTGTGGTAGTTAGGAGAGGGTGGTGCCAGCTCAGGTGTCGTCCTCGTCACTTGACCATGGTTCAAAATGACGAGCTCCGTTCGCCAAAGGCCCTCGTGTAGCTGAACAGTGCGACGTTAATATTCACTCACTCACTCACTTGGCCATTTCAAATTACAAAGCTACGCGGACTTATTAACTTACAGTTTTAATTGTAAGAAATGTTCAATTCAAATAAAAAAAAAATTTATCGAACCAGGTTGCAAGCAATTAATAACGACCCAGTATGGTACCTTCTATACACCGAACTACCCAGACAAGTACCCCAGGTACTCTCGCTGCCAATACATCGTGGAGAAGTACTCGCCCGATGCGTGCGAAGTCAAACTCACCGTCCACGCCTTCGAAGTAACCCGGATGACCTTCACCAATTGCTCTGAGGACTATCTGGAGATACAGGACGGAGACAAGAGATACAGAATATGCGGAGATCTGCCACATGGCACAAAGAGTAAGTCCATTCCCTTATCGTCACGAATAAAAGTATGTTTTATTTTCACGGATACCGAGATATTGTCTTGAAAATAATTTTCTTAATAAAAAAAATATGTACCATGTTTATGCATAACCATTCATGTGTCATGCATAACCAGTTTTATGCATTGCCATCCATTTCTGAGCTGTAGTCCAAATTTCAAGTCTCTAGCACATCGGGAAGTTAATTTAAAATCAATGATAGACATGTGCAAGCCTCTTCAAGGGCTCGGGTTCGAAACTAGAATTTTTTTTTTTTTTTACATTTTCATACATTGTCATCTACTTCTGAGCTATGGTCTAAAGTTCAATTTGCTAGCTCATAGGGAAGTTTGGTTAAAATCAATTACAAAATTCTATCCGGACAGACATACAAGAAAGCGAGTTAATAAAAAAACATAATAACCTAGGGGCCCCTCTTTAACCCCAGTGGCACAAAATTGAATACGTAAACGCAACTCGATCCGAGCTATCGATAGGTCGTCTTTGTTGGTGTAAATCCGTGTAAGTTACAGAGTTACAGGGCCCTTTGTCGAAATCGGGGCCCGTCTCTTCGGCGGCCCGGGTTCGAGAATAGAACTTCTTTTTACCCATTTTCGTGCATTGTCATCCATTTCTGAGCTATGTCCAAATTTCAAGTTTCTAGCTCATCGGGAAGTTAGTTTAAAATCAATTACAAAATTCCACCCGGACAGACAAGAAAACGAGTTAATAGAAACATGGTAAAATATCTTTAAATGAATGAATATTTGTAAAAGGAAATCCTATATTAATTCAATTCTTTTGGTTAGCTTTAGATCAAACTGGCAAAAGTTTTCGTTTAGATATTCTTAATTCCCTACGGATTTCGAGTCGCAATAGTAAAAAAAAAACTGAGACGAGCCGATGAGCTAGAGACTTGAAATTTGGAACATAACTGAGAAGTGGATGACAATGCATGAAAATGTGAAAAAAGTTCTAGCCTCGAACCCGGGACATTGAAAGAGGCGGGCCCCGATTTCGACAAAAAACTCCATAACTCTGGAACTTACACGAGTTTGCACGAACAAAGACCACCTGTTGATAACACAGGTTGAGTTGCGTCTACGTATACAATTTCGTGGCTCTGGAGTCATGGAGCCCCCAGGTTACCATGTTTTTTTATTAACTCGCTTTCTTGTATGTCCGTCCGGGTGGAATTTTGTAATGGATTTTAAACCAACTTCCCGGTGAGGTAGGGACTTGAAATTTGGACTACAGCTCAGAAGTGGATGAAAATGGTTAGTAAAACATGGTACATAAAAAAAAAATTTGTAAGAAAATTATTAATTTACAAAGGATTAACAGAATCATGAAAACTTTTGTGATTAACCCATTTGTACCTTGAAAATGATGTATCAGCATATTTTCTCCCCATTTTTCATTTTTAGTTATTTTTTACCCGTTGCTAAGATACATTTTACATCTGAGAGAAATATGAAATCAAGAATTATTTTTTCGACTGGAATTCGAAATTAAAAACCACTGTTAACTTATTACCATAATGGATTATATTTTCCCCTGTGTGACTGTGGAACTTTCCAAAGAGAAGATTTTATGTCGGAAAGTCATTACAAAAGATTGTTTAAGTACCAATCGTTTCACGTATATGGCTTAATAATGTTTGTTAAGTATGTGGGCATTGCCCAAATCATCTTTAAAACTCTAGCATTTTATTTTCTCTTAGAATTCGTGTCCTTCCCAACGGATTCCAATCAACTGATATTCAACTTCCGGAGCACTTTCCACCAGAAGAAAGGCTTCGAGATTAGAGTAAAGCAACTGCCCTTCTCTTGCCGCAGAGGAGTGACCACAACACTAGGTAAGAGAGACCCGAGTATTTGCTTGCGCAACTCAAATTTAAATGAATTAGAATGATGAAGTTCTTAAAAGGGGTCAACTTTCCTTACCGTTTTAGTTTGGTAGCAACCAAATGACGACAAAGATTGTGTTGTCAATGGGAAAGATAGTCCAGTTTTCGAACACATTGAGTTTTGATTGATAATTTTCAATTAATTAACAAAAGAAACAAGATGTGCAGGATCACATTGTAGCCCAAAGACAAAAAGACCCAGATGCGTGAAACGTAGTATACTGAAATTATGGGTGGTGAGGACGTGCATGCCGAAGCGGGTTTTTTTCGCTCTTTAAGGTTTGCTTTTATTATTATTGTTATTGTTGTGTGTGTCGTGTATGACAAAGTGCAAAGGTGGTAATAACAAAACATAAAGATATAGTCAAATATTGCCAAAGGCGTGAATCACTGCCATGGCACGATCTGAGTATAAAATGTCCATGCTGCATTCATTGTCAATTCTAAAAAGGATACCAACATTGGAAGGATAGCTAAAAAGGTGTTTGGGATCCAGTTGCGTGCCTGCATTCTACATATGATCTAGAACCATAAGGGGCAGAAACTTCATGCCCTTAAAATGCTTTTTCCTTAGTCTAGCTGTTGTTGTCGTAATTTCTCGGCTATAATTTAATTCTGGCAGCGAGAATTTCTTTTTTGGGTTTGAGCAGAGCTTTTGTTTTGCTACTGCTTTGGCATCAAAGACCGTGGTAGAGGAAATTACAGGTTCAAGTGTTCTGGCTTCATTGTCAAGGTAATCGGCCATTTCGTTCCCTTCGATGTCAACATGGGCGGGGATCCACTGAAGTATACATGATTTGCCCCATGCACCATTGGAGAATAGAAGAGAATTGATTTCTTGGGTAAGCCCCAGTTTTCCAATATTGATGGCCTCAAGATCAGGTCTACAATCCGAGAGCACAATGATGCCATCGGAATTGTCATAATTGAGGGTTGCCAGAGCCCCGAGAGGTTAAACTTCTGCTCATTTTAGTCGCCTTTTACGTCACGCATGAGCTTATGTTGGGACTATTCTACTCCGGTCACCACACGAAAAATTATTGTTATTCAAGTGTTGAAGCGATGATTTTTGGACTTCAGATTTCGAACGAAACTTCGCAAGGTTACTATTCTTACATCTGACCGTTATTCACCGTTAACAGGAAGGAAATCTTTTTTTTAACCGTAAGTTTGTTTCACCGTCGCAAGCTCAGTTAGAAAATTCTTGGTTAGATTTAATCACACTTGCACTGCAAGCCCAGTCACAGGATCTGTTTTGACCAATGAGGCTGCAAACTCGCAGTTGAGTATATATAAGCAAGAATAATTAAACTAAATCTATAATTAAATTCCCTATATAACCCTTAACACTTATTTTCTGAAGACTTTAACTATTTCAATTCCGTTAACCCCTTAGCAGATGTAAGTGCGAACACTGAATCTCGAAAATATTTTATTTAATTTATAAAACAAGTTTTAAACTCTGAAAGAAATTGTTTTATTTATTCGTGTTAACTTTACCAGTTCTGCAAAAAGAAAAGGAAAATAAATTGTATTTTTTAAACATCATTAATTGAATCAACTAATAAAGGCTTTAGAATTAACTCAATCTATATATGGGGGGGGAGCGACTCACTCCCAAAAGTGAACACCCTTGTCCGGAGGCTGTTACTGGCTTACTTAGATACCGCCACAATACTCCCCCATCAGTTAGTCGGTGGATAGGTGAATGAACGAGATATTTGTTTTTATGGTGAGCGTGGGATTTGTTACTATTGCGTCAAGTGAGTCTGGTGACTTTGCTTGCTCTTCTTGTGGGTAGATGACCCATGATACATCAGAAGGTTTTTGGGTTTTTCTTTTCAGCCAAGGTCACCAATGTGCTGGATTAGAACACGCAACCTATGGATTCGTAAGCATGTAACATACCACTAGACAAAAGTGATCACCCTTGTCTGGAGGCTGTTACCGGCTTACTTAGATACTGCCACTCTTTGTCCCTTTTATCTGTATTTTAATAAATAAGAAAACATTTTTCAGCCACAACGAGGGCACCTGCCAATTGTTCTCGCACGCTGAGTGGTCGTCAAGATGACTTACGTTTTCCCGATGGAGTCGACTCCACGGCCGACCGTTGCACCTACACCATACGACGCTCTGAGTCGAGAGCATGTCTTTTACAACTCGACTTTTCAACCTTTGATGTCACTGAATCGGCTGACTGTGCACAACAATACTTGATGCTACCAGATGGACAGAAGTTATGTGGAGTTCTCGGAGGAAATAGAAGTAAGAATGCTTGTAGGCTTTTGTGCAAATAGCTATTTGATGTGTAAAAAAAAATTTAAAAAAAAAAATTCCGTCTGTTACGAATCCTTTTTATAGTTTTATTCTTAAAAATGATTGTATATACATACAAATGTATGCTGTCTTGGTGAAAATTAAGCGAAAAAAGCACCAATTTAAAATAGCCTTGCTCCTAATGCTCATCTTCAGAGGCTTGTTGGAATCAAAAAAAAACTTCTGGAATGAATATGCGCATTCTTAATTAAAAATTTTATTTCTCTGATTAAAATTATGTTTAAATACATTCAATATATATTTTTTTTCTCATTTTTCCTGTCATTTTTAGCGGATTATCTTTATGTTCATATTCTTCTTTATTCAATTCCTACTATTAGTTCACACTCTCTCTGCATTATTTATCTTGTTCAAATTTTCAATCATTAATAAAATGCATTGTAAAGCACTCAATTGAGCTGAAATTTTATATAGGCGCTCATTTTGGATGACAATACAGTAATTTAGTTATAATTAATAAAAACTAATTGATTCAACTAATTATTCAAAGAATTACAAATACAGTCACGTTGGCATCATTTTTAGCGACTTAGTAACCCTTTTGTCGACTTGTGTCCAAAATTGAAAAAGTTTTTTTTCTCGCGTTTTAAAGCATTCAGTTGAACTGAAATTTTCTATACACTATTGTTTTGGGTAACAATATGATAATTAAATTATATTTAACAAAAATTAATTGACTGAAATTAATTTTTTAAAGAATTATAAATACAGTCCCGTTGGCTTAATTTTTAGCGACTTGGGTCTCAAAACGTTAAAAGATTATTTTTTCTCACGTTTCAAAGTATTCAGTTGAAATGAAATTTTATATACACGATTGTTTTGGATGACAATACGATACTTTAATGATGATTAATAAAAAAATAATTGCCACTTAATGTTGTGATTCTGTCATATGTGTATACATATTTATATTAATTGCAACTATTTAATAAAAAGTAATTAAAATAAAAAAAAATTGTTGTTATAAGTAGGAATTCACTTTAAAAAAATTTTTATATTACTTGTTTTTTAATTAAGAAGCTTTTATGTTTGGAATTTGCTATTTTTGAAAGGATTCCCTTCAAAATAACTCGGAAGTAAAGAGTTAAAGAAAAGGGGGAAAATCATAAGTAACTTCGATACTCACGTGTTATACCGTCGACAATTACGCCAAATCCAAAGATGTTGCCAAATGTTGTCATCGTATGCGAGAACCATGCACGGGCATGTAAATACCTTCCCACTATTGGCTGCATATCGTGGCATTTTGCAACGTCTTTTCATTTAAGGAATTGGTTGACGGTATAATACATAAGTACCGGAACTTTCAGTTTCTCATAATTATTTGTTATTTTCCTCTACTTCTATAATGGGATATAATTTAACAAGGGAATTATTTATCGAAATAATTAGCGAAATTAAGGGTTTTTTCAGTGTTCAAAATTGTATCTCGCAATTGTTGGTAATGTAAATTTGTCGTAGTCTCTCATACCCTATGATTATTAACTCTCTTTGCACATTATCTAAATTCGAGTATGTTGGATTCATAATTGACAACTACGTAATTGATAAATCACTATTATTTATTAATCCTTATGATAGAAATACACAATATTAATCAATCTTTAAGAACAACAATTTACAGTGGAGTGAGCTCAGAATTCAATTACGAACGACGGAACACTAACTGAAACCTCGGCGGATAGCGCATACAATCAAACTACGCATTTATAACTTAATTTAGGAAAATAACAGACCTGATATCTCTTTAAGACAGGATTCTTGACTACTTGAAGGATCTATAGAGCGGTTTCAATCCTTGATATCTTCAGTTACATCCGAACCGAATTAATGAAGCTTTTTCAATAATCTTCCTTCAGCTAACAAACTTCACTTAGTTAAACTAATCTCCTAGGATCACCTTCTTAATCAATCTCGTAGTTAACTCCTCTATCAAAACGCGTAGTCATCCTCATCTCTTCATTTCATTTCTCCCTTTTATATCTCTTTCGAACTCGCTAAACCCGAAACTATCTTATTTGCATAAGTCACACTTTTAGCTCTCAGCGGGGATTGGTTAAAATAAATACAACCTTAAAAGATTTTGAGAAGTTAGTGAAACGCGTAAGCACCGTCACAAATTTCTATCGAACTATTTATCACCGACATTCATATTAGAATATATAAATGTGTTTCTCTTTATAACGTCTGATCCTGTAATTGATTGTTGATTAAAATACAGGATAAGACGAGTTTTTTTGTTTTTATTTCTATTGTTTCTTGGGAAAAAATAGGTACTATAAAAACTTGTGGTTACACAATTTCACCAAGTTCACTTTCATTGTGCTAATTGTGTAAATATCCAAAAAACTTCGATTCCTAAAACAAAATTTATTTTATATTTGAGCATTGGTTTCAGTTCTGATTTTCATACATGATGGGGTCGATATCTCTTAAGGTATATGACTACCCTAAAATTGTGAATTTTGCTCAAAATTGACAATTTTTATGATTTTATTTTATATATGCCATCTTATTAGCTTTATAAAATTACCAAGTATATTATTTTTTGTTCATTAGAACAAAAACTGCAAGTGTTTTAGTAAAAGCAGATGCCATTACTTTAAGCAAGATATGTCATACTTTAAAATGCGTTTTACTCGAAATGTGTTCTTTTGAACATGCTCAAACGGGGCCAGCGATCGCTAAAAAAGTTTTGAAAATAATTATTTGAAACTTTTTTTGTGTATGTTCTGTATAACAGAAGTGTTTTAACTTTCAGATTTATCAATCATTGTTTTATTACAAAATTTACATTCCTTTGTGTTAATATAATCACTTTTTTAAGCAATTTCATATAATAACTAAGATAAAGTGCTCTAGATTTTGCAAAAATTAAAATAGCTTGAAAGTCATTTCAAAAATGAATAATATAGCATTACATCAGAATTGAAAAATTGAAAATTTGTTTATAAACTTTTGTTACAGAATGGACAGCTTTTATGTTATTTTTTGCAAATTTTTAACTATTTTTTCCCATTTTAGTACTAATAATTTCTTTTTATTTTCTGAATTTTTGCATATTTTTCTTAAAATGTACTAAAAAAATATAAAAACTACAAAAAATTCCCCATATATCCATTTTTTTTTTTTTTTAAAGTTGTTGCAAGTAGTGGGATACCCCTTATAAATGATTTCCATTTCTTTTCTTCCAGAGTTTATTCAATTCCCACCGAACGAGGATGAAATGGTGATCACTTCGTCGGGTTCCAACAACAGCTTCAATATTCATGTGTCGCAACTTCCGGGACCGTGCGACGTCACTTCCACCTCCAATTTCACAGGTATTGACTCGTACGAAAAAAGAAAAGCGAGCAGGAGAAGGAAATTATAAAGTTGAATTGATATCGGAAGAATATTTTTAATTTTGGCTAATGAAACCCTTTAGACTCATTGATTCTAAAAACCAGAAGAATTCTCAGGAGACCCGATAAATCTAATCATAAGCAAAAAATGTTTTGGTTCAGTAACTTCAAAATAAACTGAAAACTATAGCAGGTGGAACTGAAAAGTTGAAAAAAAAAGGCTTAAGATAATAGAAAGGAAGCACCCAAATGAAATAACTTTTGCTGATTGTGAAGTATCTGAGATATCTAGAAGCTATAATGATGTCTAAATTATGCTATTTCACTATATCGCCAACAAAATTTTTAATAGTTTCAAAAATAATTTTAATATTTTAAGCAAATTTATATACAATATTAGATAATACAATATGGAAATATTTTATGATATGCTATCCTACACCCAATAAGTATGTCAATACAGATAGAAAAGGTTGAATGATATGCCGTCTATTTCATGAAACGATTATCTTCAGTCTGGTCTAATTTGACTCTAGTCTCGATCAGTTACTTAATATAGCTCATTTCCTTTTCATTTACGTTCTGAGAAATGTTGTCCGTCACCATTTAAAGTACATAACAATTTTTTTTATATAATTTATCTTCAAATTTTTTTTTACTCCATTTAAATTCAGTCTTCTATGCCAAAAATGGAATTTTGTGTGAAAGAGTTCTTTTAGGCTGCAATTAAAAGACGAAAAAGTTTTGTCCAAAGTCAACTAAATTCATATTTATCCGAAAAATAAAGAACTAATAATTAAGGTTTATACGTTTTACATGTTTTGTTTAAATTTGCAACATGCTTAATTTTTGAATTTTTTGTTTTATCAAATTACGATGGAAATAAATATAGTTCTGAAAATTAATTGCTTTTCATATCATTTTTATATTTTTAAGATTAAGACATTTTTATCAAAGATTTTATGCATTATTATCATAAATTAAAAGTCTGCAAAAATTGAAAGACTCTACCATTCCGTTATATAAATGTCATATTGCCTTTTTTAAAAACCCTATTTATCAGAATTATATGCGGCGTGAAAATCCTCATTTAATACAATTTCACATAAAAGATCTAATTATCTGATTTTAATTTTATGTTTCTCATGAAATCATATAAATTCTTCATGAATTCTTTTTAAACTTTTTAAAGCACAGTAAAATGACTAAGTTATCAGTTAATTTGTCAATTTATGTCTTTGAGCTACAACATTTGTAAATTAGTATATGAAGTTTTTTCAAAGAATCGTTTGGGCCACCAAGAGGGACTATATCATAACAAATCATTTCAACCGAATAAAAAATCTCTAAAACAAGATATCAATCATTGGCATGGCCAAGTAATTTTAGCACGTTTTTCACATGTTGTATTTTACAATAATGCAACTATGAACTTTTTACTAACAGAACGTGACCATTCTGCTCGTCTGTATTGATGTTCCTCACGGTCTGCTTTCCTTTCACTTTTTTCAATCAACGTTCATTTCCTTCCCATTTTCAGGTTTCAAAAAAACTTTTCTCACTTTTAGTTTTCAAAAAAAAATTTCACACTTTTAGTTTTAAAAAAAAACTATTTTCACTTTACACTGTATATCTTATCACTTATCACTTTAAGTTTTCAAAAAAACTATTTTTGCTTCAAAATATATATCTCATCACTTTACTGTTTTAAAAAAAATTAAATTAGAAAAGTAAAATCAGAGCCTTTTATACTTGTTTTCTGACCATTTTTGTGAAGATTTCCTCATTTTTGTAAAGATTTCCTCCAAAATGCAGGTAGATTTTTTTAAAAAAACTTTTTGCAAACAATAAATTTACTAGGTAAAATTTGAGAAAATTTTGTTATAAACTAGCGAAATTCAGGAAAATTTGTAAGAAAATTCGGGAAAATTATGGGAAAATTTAAATATGATTCGGCTCATCTAGGGCACAAATGCGACCCAATGCCGAAAACCCGAGGTCAATGGGTTGCTTATTGGCTGAGAAAAAGGTATGACAAAATATGGAACGAAGACGAAATTTGCGTCCGAATAGCCCTTTTGTTCCACTACGTGAAAAACGCGCTGAAAATTCATTGGTATAATATATTTTTAAAATTAATTGTTGGTGAAAACAGGCCCAAATTATAAGATAAGCAAGGTAAAGGAGGTTTCTTGATCAATGAGCTAAACTCAAGTGACGTCGTAGTCACAGGATAATGATAATCACGCTTTTCAGCTAATCAGTTCAAGCGTTATGCTGTTGCCAACTTTTGCTTCTTACAGAAATTTTTTTTTAAAAAGTATATATTTATCAACAATTATATCGCACATTAGTAAGCAAAATGCGTTTTATTTAAAAATACAAGTTTAATATAAAAAAATTTTGTTTATCTTAAAAAACTTTTTAATGGAAATTTTTTTTAATACTTGACCCAGTGATAAAATTTGATGTTTCATCAAAATTTTACGAACATAACATCAAGTTCATGTTTAATCTCTGTTTTGAATTCAAAGGAGATAACTTAATGGACTAAATTCATGACGGTCACATGATAATATAAACACGTGTTCTACATTGAATTCAAAACAGACAATAAACTAGCTCGTACTTTTTATTCTATTTGTAAAAAACTTAGGTAAAATTTCAAATTGCATAGTTGGGTAAAGATGCTCAAGAGTTATGAAACGAAATTTCTGCAAAAAGATTTTAAAATTAAAGAAAAAAAAGTCTTGTTTTATACATGTACTTTTAAATAAAGTGACAAATATTAATTTTTTTTTTAAAGTGTCTGTAAAAAGCGTCATTTGGCAACAACGAAGTGCATGAACTGTGTGTGATTTGCTGAAAATAGATAATTGCATTTATCGTGACTATGACGTCATATGTGTTTTTGAACTTGATTGGCTAAAAACACGTGGTTTAAAATTATCATGTGATTATGACGTCACATGAATTTAGTCCATTGCATTCATCATCTGACCGTCATGAATTTAACCCATTTAATGGTAGCTAAAATAATAACCCCCCATGTGATTAATTTAAGACTTATGGGCTCTAAGATCGTAACATTCTTAATGGGCGTCAGATCTCTTGTCTCAAAATGGTCTTTGGAGTCATGAGGACTGAACTTCTATTCAGTCCATTGCTGGGCATAGCAAGCAAACTACGTCGGTTCTTTGTTTACCAAATGAGTACTTGCTTATACCGTCGACCAGTCTCAAACCGATAACTATAGCAAATTCTTCCGACTCATCCCTAATATAATTGGCAAGTCCCAGGTACCATCAAGGTAGATAGAGACCTCCCCTTACCATCAAGGAGGATAGAGCCATCCAGTCTCCTATTTGCCTACTCGCAAATGGACACTTAAAGGGACTGTCCTTTGTTGATTGCCAAAGAGCCTATTTGATGTATACCAACTGTAGTTCAATTCACGTCTTTCCGAAACATTTGTTGAACTTAGTGGGTCTTGACAGGGAAGATATGTACTCCAATCCTCTTTTTGTTTATGAGTTTTTGAGAAATCTTGGGCCTGGTCTAGCCTTCGGCAAATGTGTACGTGTTTTTTTTTTTTTTTTTGCAAATAAAATATTTAATTCTTCTATAAGCTATCAGCGATTTAACTGTTGACAGACAGATGCGTGGAAATTTGCTTTTGGCGCTTGCAGGGATATAATCCTCCACGATTTGGCAACGTCTTTTGTTTTGAAAATATCTTTTGATTTCATGAATTTGATCGATTTTACAATACGTGAGTATCATTGAATCCTTCCAGCTTTCCGTCAGTCCACTTATGCTGCACGACTGCCTCCTGTTTGGATTTACAAAACTTGAACCTGTCATTAATTCATCAAGCATTTATTACTGTATAAATCATATAAGTTCTAGTTCACTTATTAGTTAAATTTATTACTGTTTCTGAATGCCTTTTCCAGTTTTTGAAATAAATAAGATGGACGTTAAGACGATGACGTCGACACACTCTCAATCCGATCCCTCGCTTCTGCAACCATACCAATGTGAGAAATCTGTATGGAAATATATTTAAAACGTTTTTGCTTTGATTGTTTAGATTTTATTTACTGAAATTATCATCCGTATTTTTTTCCGGAAACTCTGTTACTAATAAATTAAAGGTCTTGTTAACTTTGGCAACGTGTCTTTTAACTAACGGTCAGGTGACGATATAAGTATTTCATTTGGCAACCCATTGTTTTATATGGCGGCGTTTAGAATCAGATCTGAATTCACATCTTGTTTTGTGTGATCACGAACAATTATTCTCTCTGTAAATCCCGGTGATAATAGCTTTTGTTGCACCATATCATAAAATAAAAAATAAATAAATAACTGTCAATCAATGATGAAATCACTGAGTACTAATATTATACCATTCGGTGCGCATTTAATTGTTGCTGTAAAGTTTCGCCAAATTGGGTGATAACATTGCAATATGGTTACCTTGCCTTTTATCATTTGGTAGTGCGGTTGTTAGAGTGACTACATATATATGTCAGTTGATTTTTATTGATTTATTGTTATTACTGTAATCTTATTTAATTTCAACTGATTAATTCGATTTTTCTTTTTAAAAAAATGAGTACTTACTTATTATTGCAACAATCGCCAGCTCTATTACTAACTCTCCAAGTTGGCAACCTAGATTTTCTATGTGTCGGACGCGCTGAATTGGCAACCATGTGCTTTTTTTCATATAATGTCGCCAATAAGTTGCAATAATACGTAAGTACCGAAAATTGTAAGTAATTTGGTATTGGTACGCTACGGAATTTCCCCCAAATAGTTGGAAAATTTCGACCTGGGATGATAATATTACTGTACAATAACATCAGACTGACCACCAAAGATATATCTGGCACGATTTTTTTTTCAAAATCATGCTAAAATGAGTAGCGTACCGTTATCAAATTAGGGCACTTACGTATTATCGCAACAATTGCCAACGTTTAAGATAACTCACCAAGTTGGCAACCCAATTTCGCATGCGTCGTATGCGCTGAATTAGCAATCATGGGCTTCGTTTCATATCATGTCGCCAATAGGTTGCGATAATACGCAAGTACCCAGCTTTCATATTCTAGTTTTGCGATTTCTTTCCGAGGAATAACTAATATCTCAGAAACTATTGATGAGTAAGAAGATATTTTTGAAAGAGTAAGTTGATTTCACGTTTAACTATTACGGATCAAAGGATTTATCAAATTCGTACTTGGTGAATAGGCCTTTGCGAATTTGATATATTTGCAAAACCCTATTTGGCGTGATTTTAAGATCGTGCTAGATAGGCCTTTGGCGAGTAGATTGCCAATATGCCATTTCATTTTAATACCATATATAAAATAATCCGGTACTTAAGTATATCACAATAATTGCCAACGTTCAATATAACTCTCAAGTTGACAACCCCAATTTCGTGTGTGTCTTATGCACTGAAATGGCAATCAGTGCATAAGACTTCAGTGCTTCGTTTCATACAATGTCGCCGAGAATCAAAAATCCTATATGTGCCCAATAGGACATATATGATCTTGTGCTTATTATATTATGATTATTATATGACATATATAAGATGATTGTACATGCCATATAATAATCCCATTTTGTTGGGATACAATGACCCATTTCCCTTATATTCTTGTCCTTTATTTACTACTAATTTAGCAAATTATTGTTGTCATATTAGACCAGCGTTTCTCAAACTGGGGGGCGCACCCGCCTAGGGGAAGGGGCGCGAGAATATGGAAAAGTCGAAAATAAAACATTATTTAAAAATATTATAATTATTTATGACAGGAAGTAAAACAAAATACATTCTGAAATAATTAAAAATAAAATGCGCATTTAATGTTATAATATATTTATAAATGTAAAAGTACTGCTCAATGTATTTGATAATTAATTTAAGAATTTAAGAATTAATTAAGAATTTACTATTTATCAGGGACGCCATAAGCTTGTCATATATAAAATTATATACAAAAAGTAACACTTATTTTTATAATTTGTACGGTTTATAATTAAAGTCGCTTTGTAGCTTTACGTCAAAGTACTTTGTTATTGTATTGGGGGGGGGGTGAAGAAAATTATGACAGAAAATTTTTGGTGGCAAATACTGAAAGTTTGAGAAGCACTGTATCAGACAGAAGTTCAACACAGAAAACTGAACTGTTGCCACAATTTAATGTCCTTTTTTCGCGTCAAAGACTTTGACTGAATAGAATTTTATCAATCACGGCATAATTCTTAATTCAAAAAATTCCTTTTGCCAAATGTTTACATTTTTGTATTATTTTAAGAAATCAAGCAGAAGTCAGAATGGTAATTTTTATTTCATCGCACAAAAATGCTTCTATTACTATTGTAGAAATCAAAGTGTACTAGTCGCGATTTATTTATTAAATTAGCTATCGAAAGAGGGCTATCTCATCAAGCTATTAGTTCTAAGTGGAAAAATATTACCAGAAAAGTACACTCCTTTCAATCAAAACTCGCCGTATCAAAAATTCACAAATAGGGAATAACATAACATCTGTTCGGATAGTTAGTAACAGTGCTAAAATACTAGTGCAACAATGCCAACGTTCAAGATCAAGTTGGCAACCCCGATTCCGCATGTGTCATACGTGCAGATTAGGCAACCATTTTGTTGCATAGTGACTTAGTAGCATCAAAAGTTACACAGCTAATTGCCAAAAGATATTTGTTTCTAGAGTAAATAATAAATAACTATAAATTCAATATTATAAAATGCCACACATCACAGGTTACGCTATAGAAAAGTTCTATTTTATTTGCTCTTCTTGCATGCCATCTGTTGCACCGCTGACTCTGGCAATCCGCATTTCTGCATTAGGTAAGGATCACTAGCTGGTAAATAGTTCATCCGTAGGTCCTTGAGCGCGGCTGCGTCAGAAAACTCAAAATTTGAAGAGCGAAAAAAAATTAAGTCAATTGTTGGAGATAGAGAAGTCCTTCTCCACTTCCGAGCCGGCCTCTTTAAACTTCATGGTCGGGTCACTTTCCCGCCCCTCGTCACCTCTCATTGGCGTGTGTAAGACATTTTTACCCGGTGCTCCTCACCCTAGTCCCGCTACATTGATGCATGGGAACAATCGCCCGACACGTTTGATTCTCCCTTGGAAACGGCATCGTGCCCATCATCTGGAGGCTATAACTTGTCTTGCCACGTTTCCACTGAGGGTATGTCTTTGTCTCGCCCTGCTGAAATTACTCTTAATTCAAGCTTTCTGTGTTCCATATGTGCGAGGGGTCCAACACAAATGGGCTATAACTCACAACTTCCATCCTATTGAACGTTTTGACAAAAAATCGTCTGTAGGTCGGGAAAAAGAAAGATGTGAAGACATCAAAGACATTCTCCGAGACACTTCACACGTGCTATGCCTCCAGCTTAAGGAAAAAACCGCTAGTGCCTTTTTTTGGAGACACAGTGTCCCATCTGGACAACTTGACGCTCCATACATCAATCTTGACACGCATAGATGGGGAGAGTTCTGCTATTGAGCAGACGTCAAAATGGGTTTCATTTCATATAATTTCACTAATGCAGTTGTAATAATACGTACCTTTATAAATTATGATTCATAAACAAAACCTGATCATCATGATTTATATTTTGCAGAACGGATGCATCAACACCAGTGTGATCAGATGTTTCAAAGTCCCAGTTTTGTCATCACCTCTCCCGGATATCCCAATTACTTCGGCCCCAACTTCAGATGCACCTATACCATTTTCCGACCTGATCCTTCTATCTGCAGTCTGGAGCTGGATTTCGAAGAGTTCAACTTGGGTAAACATAATCCAGCTAGTTGTGATCACGGGGCTTATTTGGAGCTTTCTGGAAAGAACAGACTGTGCCATGATATAGAGGGGAAAAGTAAGTGAATTTTTCTTACTGCGAAGTTTATTATGATGTATCATCCTGTTTCTAGTAATCTGATTTAAAAGCAGTGAGCAGAAATTCAATAGATAAGAATTTGTGGGTACTTACGTACTAAACCGTTGATCAATATTGTCATCAAAAGATGTCGTATATATGTAATATATATGAAAAGACGTCGCCAAATATCGCGATATACAACCAATAGACGGAAACTGTTCCCATGATGCACAAATGCGATAGCCTTATCTTACATACGATGATAACATTTGGCGACGTCTTTTGATTTGGGTGATGTTCCTAGTTATGACAATATTGATCGACCGTATAATACGTAAGTACTTGAATTTACGACTGTCACGATTGTAACGACTAAGCACTGAAATTAAAAGAAAATAAACTCGGGTGTGGGTACTTACGTATTACCAAAACAATCGCCAACCCTATTAATAACTCCCCAAGTTGACAACCCCTATTTCCTATGTGTCGTACTCGCTGAATTGGCAACCAGGTGCTTCGTTTCATATAATGTCACCAACAGTTTTATGTGGCGATAATACGTAAGTACCCTAGGGTGTTTTATAAGAGAGATTCCAGACATTTGGTGTGCGTACCATGTACTTAAATCTAATGTTTTTATTTAAGTTGTAATGCCGGACGGTTCCTGCTTCCATCTGAAACCCCATGTCTACCCTCAGACCCGGCTAGGTGTGTGGGAAAAACTGAATAATCAGTAGACATGATTCACTCTAAATATTTTATTGTCACCAAAATATCAAGCAGACACAATAACAATCTAATTAAGATTACAGATCAGAAAGTAGAACGCGGAGGTGAGATTCAATAGCACGGGGATAATAATACGGACCCTCAACTGATTCCACTGTAGCTTAAACACGTTCAATATAAATTACGTCGCACACTAATAAGCTAACTTCTAATTAAACAAGGATCACGATACCTGTACTTTTATAAAGCTGATCCTACACTTGAATCTTTGCAGGAGATTCTTATCTGGATTTAATCACTGTCATTGGATCCGATTTCAGTAATCCTTTTCATGGATAAACTCCAAATGCTCTTAATAATTCTACGATCCTTCACTCTTCAACTAACAAACTAACTCGCCAACTGACTTGCCAACTCCTTGCCAACACCTTAAACTTGTGAATACAGAATTTATATAATCTACTTCATTTGCATAATCGTGCTTCCTTACTCGACGAAATTTGGTTGAAATAAATATTTTTCCCCAGAAAAATCCCCAAAGAATTAGTAGAGCCGCGTATACGTCCGTCACAAAGTAAATCAGTATTTTAATAAAAAAACAAGTAATTAAAAAAAAATTTAAGTCAATTCTTACTTTGAATAGATGAATAGAAAGTATTTTATTAACGATTTAAAATTTGAATAAGATATATATATGTTAGGAAAGAGTGAACTAATAGTACGAATTGAAAAAAGCATGATTTGTCTGCATTGTTGTAACAATGCACACCCGGCTTGGCTAGTTTGACAGAAAAATCAGTTTTCGACGCCAACGTTTGTCATTGTTTTAACAGTTACATTGTTACGACAATAGAGATGAATCTAAGTTGTTTCAAAAACTAATAATTAATTTAATTTAATTAATTAACCAGTAAGCTTTAAAAAACTATATTAACGTCAAATGCCATCCTCTGTCAGTTCAAAAAAATTTATTTGTGGTTAAGTCTTGTGGTTATGGTCACAGATTTGTGACTAGCATTTCATGAGTTTAAATCCAGTGTGTCACTGAAAACTCACCGTGTAGATTAACTGGTGCATTTCAAATCTGTAGAGGCTGAATATCACTTAGGCTTGGTGTATGAAATTAGGTGAATGGAGTGCCGGCTCTGGTGTCGTTCTCATCACTTGTCCATGATTCAAATTTTTGAGGTCTGCCACCCATAGCCCTCGGGTTGCTTTATTGTGTGACGATAATATAACTTTAACTCACTTTAATAAATATTAATAGATAAGTACATATTAAAAATACTACAAATATTTGGCAAGGACTTTAAAAATAGAAAATTTAATAATGAATGAATGAAATTCTAGAATGAACTTGGAAGTTCGAAGTACGAGTCTTACAAATTTACCTTAAAAATTATAATATAAAAATTATTTTTTAATATATTATGAACATCTTCTCTATCTTTATAGTGATCGTACACGCATCCGAGTTTCAGGATCCAATCATCTTTGAATTTGTGAGTGACAGCTTGACCTCGGGAAAAGGATTTCGCATCGAAGTGAAGCATGTTCCAAACACTTGCCCCGGATATGGAAGTAAGCCAAATCCCTTCTCTTTCTTTTTATATGAAATGTAATAAACAAAGACACGACTGATGTTTTTTATACAATTTATATATTACTGTAAGAATATAACAGATTAAAAGAAACTTGAAATTGTTAAACCTTGAAAGCAATTTTCTAAAGAAAATATAAAAGATGCTATCGCAGATAAAAGTATAGAGTCATAAAATAATTAAAAATGCATTTGCTATTGTTTGACAGTTGGTTCAGATTTACTCACAATGAAGTTTTTGAACAACAGGATTAAAATAAAATATTGCACTTTTAGTCTAAAAAAAATTTTTAAGAGTCAAGGCTTTCCAATATTTTTGATTAAAATCATTTTGTGACTGAGAAAAATATTTATTGTTTTTAAAACGTCCAAAAAACTGAGAAACAGTCCGGCAAGAGAATATAATTTGAATTTTATTTCGCTACGATATTGCTGAACTTCCATGGAATTCCAAACTTCAATTTAGTTAGCCTTGCTCCCTCTGCCGCAATTTTATTTCATCTCGCGTGAGGTTGATGTGAGGTTGATACTGTATCTAATTTCGCAGAGGAAATCGTCTACTGTTTGCTATGATGCTCGTTACAGCCAGGGTATGTCTTAAGGCATGAGTCAACTGGGCCCGGGACCAGAGCCTCGGCTGCAATAAGGGCCTCGTCTCGTTCTCTATTCAGCCCTACTAATTTGAATAATTTTAACGGTCAAATGTTATTTCCAGTTGTATTCTCCAAAAAACTGAAATTTTTGAACAATATGTCAATTGGTTACATGTGATGACCATTGTCCACGTACAGGCCTACAACCATACACCATCATTGCTCCTTCAGTCAAAAGGCGGCAGTCGGTCGAGCTGTTATGTGCGATTGTAAACCATGCACATTTAATTTGTTTCAGGTTATTGTTTGTACGCGTATTTGAAGAGTATGCTATGTACTGTCTACTTTAAGAAATCAGAGGTGGGGCCTGCATTCCTGTAATAAATAATAATTAAATAATTGAGTGCAGTGAACTATTACATACGGAACTTAAATTTAAAAAAAAGCTAAACTTCTTTAAAATAAAAACATTTTGAAGCAAAATAGAAAATAATCGCGTTGTTTGGCTTAGTTTGCTAAGGAATGTTAGCTTTGGCTCATTGTTTTGATTACTAAGATGTCAACTGAAAAATATCGCTAGAATTAATTGAAAGAAATTAGAATGGAAAATACTTAAAGACGTGGACCAGGCTTGTTTTTTCACCATATTTATCACTATTATTAATAATTTTTATTAAAATTGGAAAATCCTTTTTTTTTTCTTTCTGATTCTGAGTTTCTAACTGAATGATTTCAGAACGTTCTAGATTCAACTTCGTCTTTTTCAGGTCATCTTCCTAAGACTCTGCCCCGTTGCTACCAAGAAGTGTCCTTTTATTCGGGCTACTTCAGCCCCTCGCCGATGGTGGCGTCTTGTGAGCTTCTGGTGCGCAGAGCGGATCCTTCTGTTTGTATGGTGAGGCTCCAGGTAACTGCCAGGAATTTCCTTTCGGTGCCTTGCTCATACAACTACATTGAGTTACCAGATGGAATTAGGATGTGCATCTCAGTTACTGAGAGAAGTGAGTTCAATTTCGTCATCTTTCGATTGCTCTATTTAAAAATAATAGTATTACGATTACGAACACTTTCTTCTTGATAAGTCGAGGGGTTATCTCTACGGCAAGGGTGGATGGACATTTCTAGAGTACGGGCTACTTTTAATGTTTCTAAGGTGTTGCGGTCTTCCCCCCCAGTGCTTAGGCGTGTTCATTCTGATTAAAATTGCATGCGTTCCGTTCTTAACACTTCTTTTCGTCATTGTGCCCCTCTTTTAAAGTATGTCAGATTACTATGTTTACTACAAAAGAGCAAATAACACAAAATTGTCGAGTTGTATGCCTGAACAACTATAAGCGACTGCTAGACCGTGGATGGATTCTATATTACAAGCAGAGTATATATAAGAATCAATGAACCTGAAATCGATGTATGTGCTTAATTTTTTCTCTGCCGAGACCCGCACCATTGCGGGACATGCATGAAAACATTTTTTTCCCCAATGGGGCTGCGTATTGGTATTTTTTACCTCTGCAGACTTAGTTCATTCCCCAGGAGCTGGTATCACTTTTTAGTGCAGCACCATGTAGGCGATACCAATTGCCGCAAATAACTTTGACGCCCAGTTTTCTCTCCAGATGGAGGCACCTAAGCTCTGACGATGCGAAATTGAACTTTGGAATTTAATTTTGCCTAGAGCACCCTAGCCAAATAGACACTCTAGAGATCTTTTACATGCCGCATAATAATACGACATGGCCGCTGTCGATTTTCTGCATCATGAAAATCCACCGACTTGGGCCGGGGTCGAACCCACAACCTTGGGTGCAGAAGGCCAGGAACAAACCAACTACACCACCCAGTCGATGCATCAAAACAAGAATCCAGTCCCGTGAAAGCGTGGGGTGTGGAATGTTCTTTCAATATCTAATCCTGTGCAATTACAGGAAGAGCTATCTGCACCATATTCTCCTCTTCAGTCGGTGTGTGGGGAAAAATTCATTTATACGGTTGGCATCGCAGTAATCGTTTTTTTTCCCTAGGGGGCAGTGAACGTGTTAAACGTCATCGTGAGCTTCCAATAAAAAAGTATCAAAAGTATTAATCCAAAGCATTACATATGTCATCTACACATTTATCGAATCCCTTGCTTAAGAAAACACAGTCGCATTCATTCAGAAAAGCTGATTCTTCAATCTAGCTGTTCCATAAATATATTTCTTTTAGTATGAGCTGCTTATATCCGAGTAAAGGTGGTCACCCCAAAATGCCTCAGTGGTTCACCGTTCGATCGCGATCGACTTAATGCATCCTAGCTTTATGGTATAAATTAAAAATATGTTTGCCTATCGGAGAGTATTGACCTCCCTCCTGTGTATGCCTAGTAGCCGTACTTCAAGTTTTCCAATGATTCGCCATGTTATTTCATTAGCCAAACTTTGGTGGTTAACAAATTTCCTTTGATTTCACCGAATGTTGTTAAAAACATCACAAAAATCACCTAGGTGTGGCAAACGAACGAAACGCAAAATTTGACACGTATTCTGACAAAGTATTTCCTTCTACATGCACAGCCCCCACCTACATTTATCTGATGTAATCGACATTAAATATTCGAATCTTTATTTGGAAGAATTATTTTTACATTTTGTCCGGTACTTTCCAAGAAATTCGATTTATAAAAATGCAAAATTTTTAATCAAATGTTTCAAAATTAAGTTAAATTTATTGTTACCTAAATCTCATTGTAATTTTATTCAATTATTTTATCTTCAATTATTCAATTATTTCAATAAGCTATTATGTTATATCAATAAGGCCAGTAGTTAAAAAATATCTAAGAGATTTCAAATAAACATTCCGAATGGAATCAAAATTGAAAAGTTTATTTGTTTTAAAAGTTTATTACAACTCTTTTAAAACTTTTCTGCTGCTATATGGAACTATATTTTAAGCTTTATTAATAGTTTCATTAGTACTTATGTGCAGATTACTAAATTCTAATGCATAACCAGAATAAGAAACTCTGAAATTGTACTTATAATATATTTCCACTACCTTTCTTTAAAAATTTATTTCAATAGCCAAAAAGCATTACAATTTTTTTTTTTTAAAAAAAAGAGCCATATTATGAGTTGTAAAAGATGTATATATTCAGTAACTTGTAAAACATCATTGTTAATTAATCATGCTAAATATTTCGAAAAGTTAAATTATTTAAATGAAACTTGACGTATTATTATACCATCGACCAATTTCGTCAATTCAAAAGACGTCACCAAATGCCACGTTTTACATCCAATGGGCTCAATTCATGTGACGTCATAATCTCATGATAATGATAACCACGTGTTTTTAGCCAATCAGTTCAAAATCATGTGACGTCATAATCACATGATAATGATAACCACGTGTTTTTAGCCAAACAGTTCAAAAACATGTGACGTCATAGTCACACCAAAAAAAGCAATCACGTGTTTCCAGCTAATAAGTTCATGTGCTTCGTTATTACCAACTTTTTATCTTGTTCAGAAACTTTCTCATAAAAAATACAAATTTATCGACAACAATAATGCACAAAGGTAGACAAATTGCATTTTATTTAAAAATACATGCAAAAAATAAGATTTTCAATTTTCAATTTTTCAAAGAAGTTTATTTTTTTATAAAATTTAAACATTCTTACCAAATTTTTAAAAAATTGAAATTTTACCCAAGTTTTACAAGCAGAACAAGTATAATTAGTTTGAAGTCTGTTTTGCATTCAATGGAGCCCGTAGTGGAAACCATTCGCGCGCGCGCCCATGTTCTAACACAATAATTATTACGATGACAACATTTAGTGATATTTATTGAATAGACTACTTCTGATTTGCTGAAATTAGTCTACTGCATAATACGTAAATACCTATTAAATAATTGACATTGCCCAAATAAACTGCTGGTATTGTTTGATTCTCCAAACTTAATGAATTATAAACTGAATTAAGTGGTATCAAAAACAATTTTTTTTTAACGTGCCTGTAAATTTTCTTCCAGGGTTAGCGGAATTCGAAGAAGGATACAATTTTATGATTCTGAACTACGTCAACTGGCACAATCCTGAATTCAATTTGCTTGTAGAACAGATGCCCAACTCTTGTCGAATGCAAAGGTCAGACTTATATACATCAATGAATAGAAAATGGTCATGGAAAATTATGCCACGTTAAGCGTAAAGAAAATTCAGTTATATAGATTGGAAGAAAAAACAGTCTCTCACACAAAACGTGAAAAGCCCAGAATGAGGCTTTGTACATTTGCACGAAAAAAACGGAATGTTCCATCAATCTGTGTCGAAGTATTTTACTAAAATACAAGAACAAATGTTTATATTTGATCTGGGGTGATAGTGGTTTTAACTTTTTACAAATATTTTCTTTACTATGGCTGGGAAATTGTAAACACAATGCAAGGTACAGTACAAAATGAGAAGTATTTACTTGAATATGCAAGTTTGTGATAGCAACGAACTAATGTACTGAATTGCTTTGGGCAAGTTACTACCGTTATCAAATAAGAAATTAAATGAACTGAAATCTCAAAACATGGGGGAGGGACACTGATTGTTCTTCTAATAAAGTTATTAAGTCATTATTAAATTACTTTTTTCTCAAATTTTTGCTTTTGGAGAGGGAACATAAAAAACAAACTTCTGTTTTACCAGGTAATTGCCTTTGGGTCCCTTTACCTTTGCATGGAGCTTCACAAAAAGGTAATCAAACTAATTCTATCTGAAGCGGGAAAAATACATTCATGTTTGCAGTCAGTTTATACTTTACTTTATAATATCTAGTTACATATTAAAATGAATAGGTATTTTGATGTGCCTTTATCATCTGATATCTATGCCAACATCTACTTATTTGCTTTAAGCAAAAGGAAGTTTAGTTGGAAATATCTTACAAATTACTCCAAATTTGTATTTTAGAATATAACTAAATTGTATTAGGAATTGTATAATATATAATATAAAATCTTCATTTGTGTTTGTTTATGTGTGTATGTTATATATTATATAAGAGGTAACAGAGCCTGTATGGAAAGATTTGAATTCGTTGACAAGAATATGTTAGTAGGACTCACTACGCAAGGATAACTTTTTTTTAGGTTTAGTGTCAATCGATTTAGAATATGTATTTAAAATTGTTTTAATAATATCGTTTGATAAAAAAAATAATTTAAATGCAATTCTTTGGCAAAAAAAGGAAGACGAAATGACATGTTTTTCAAACATATAACTCAGACTTCTCTACAGGGGGCTGAAGTATAGGATTTTTGAAATATATAATGTAGAAATGGAATGATTCACATTATATTATATCAGAGTAGAGAAATTTTAAGGAAAAAAAACACCCATTATTATTTTTGTGGATTGTAACTCTGATTTTTTCAGCCATTTTAGTTCAGCCCCATATAGAAGTCTTAGCTATATAACAGGCAAAATAATATTATTTTAGAAGCATTTCTCTCATATAAAAGAAAAATGGTTTGAATATATGTAATTTCTTTCATTATTTGCCCATAACATTTAAGTAATTTTTCCTTTAATATAATTCATAAAAAATTTCATATGTAAATTCTAATCCAAGTGATACTAAATATCAATAAAATTATTCATCTACATGCTTTTTCAAAATCATGGCTCCAAACGGAGGCAATCGCCTTTTAAACATATGTATTTTTGAGATGCAAATTAAAATGGTAATTACTAATATAAAATTAAAATAACATTGAAACGTAATCTACTTCAAAAACTATTTTTACTGTTATATTGATATTAAATGAGAAAATTTGTATGTATATAATCAGAATTTGTTTCAAACATTACATGTGAAAATTTTCTGAAGTTTCCCATTAAGTGAAGGAAAAAATATTAAATTACACAATAATGATATTTGCTATAGTTCATGGGACACAGGAAAGTAAATTTTTTTTTTGTTGTATTTCATTTGAATTGTTTGATTTGGTATGAATACCATTGAGATTTTTTTTACGTAAATTTGCAAAACATTCTATTAATTTGCAAATTTTCATGTGAAATACATATCACTCAGATTACAGATTACTAGATAATTACAGTTTGAATAAATGCAACGAAAAAAAAGTCTAGTTAAATACTATTGATGTATTTTTATGTACCACTGGTTTTTGATAAATTTTTGTACATAATTGTAATAAAGATTTCAAAACCCTAAAAGAGTATTGGCTTATTCTTAACATCTAAAAAAAAGACGACTGTCTGTCATATAGTTTTTTTAACTGATTAGAATTTGAATAGTCGTTACCCGTACACTTTAGTCCCTGATGTTATATGACTGTATTAACTGTTTTGAAGTTATTGATATAAGTCTGAACAGGAAGCTTTCATGTGTATTGAAAAACATATAAGAGCTGTCTTTAATAATGTTTTTGAAGTATCCCCTCCCTGTCTTTCTTCATGACTTACAGACGCCTGTCTGTCCAAACACTCAATAGGAAGGAAGCTACGATTTATAGTCCCTTTGTGGAAGATTTTCCTATCCTATTGACAGAGCCAATTTGTATAGAGAGTTCTGGCACCAAGGAGAGTCGCAAAAGCACACTCGGAGAAAGTATGACTGGATGAATCATGGTCTCCAGATGTTGAACACAAGCCCTTGTCGGGGGAGAAATCAGAGGAGCCGGCCAATTGTTCGCCCGCACCAACGGAGTGCGAATGAAGTCTGGGGAGCCGCGTACAATGTGTGACCCGCCAATGAGAGGTGGCGAAGGGGCGTGAAGGTGACCCACCCCTGGAGTTTTCAGCGATCGTTTCGGAATTGGAGAGAGACTCTCTTGATCTAGCTAGACTGAAAAATTTTGGTGTTTGCGGGGGAAAGCGCCCTCACATGACCGAAGCACTGTTTTGCTCGACTTCTTGATCTCAAGGTCCAACAAATGAAAGCTAATGGGAAAAAAGGACTGTAGCATTTATTGATTGATGAATTTGGGAGGCAGCGGCGAACAGCTTGGCAGTCCCGAGAACTGACCTTTGAACGATCAATTTTTCACAGCGAGCTGCTATATGTTTAAAAGTATGATAATTAAATGATAGTGAGGGAAAATTTAATCCATAAATTGTGACTGTTCATGCTGCCAGGTCGAGACGTCACAATACCGTTTTGGATTGCGTGAGAATTTTTGAATTATTTTGTACTCATTGTATTAAAAAATTATACTTTTAATATCTTTCAGTAAATAAAGTGCAGGTATTCGCTACAGTAACCACGTTTCATAAAAAGATCTCAGTATAAGTATCTTGTATAAAATTTTCCATTTTTTTTTTTTTTTTTTTTTTTACATTTTAATTTACTTTCAAATAATAATTTACCAGTTAAGTATATTAATTTCCTAATGTATAATAAATAATTGTTTCCCCCGATTATTATCTATAAGAAATGTCTAGAGCATCGTTTCTCAAACTGTGGGGCGCCCCCCCCCAAAGGGGGCCGCGATAACTCTACGAGGGGAGCGCGAGCATATTGAAAAGTCGAATACAAAAGATTATTTAGAAAAAAAATTTAATTACTGATATAATACACTGGTATTTTCACTGATATAATACACTTACAAATGTATCGGTACTGCGCAATGTATTTTACAATTAATTTAACTCTATTAAGTTAAGAACAAAATTAATAATTATCAATGACCCCATGGGCTTGTCATGTGCAAAAATTAACATTTATGTTGATTATTTGTACGGTTTATAACTGTCTGTACTGGTTTTTACGGCCGAATTAAAGTCACCGAATTAAAGGCCGATTCGCTCCCCAATGCCACCGTTTTCTACGTAGGCGCGCATATGTAATGTATTGGGAAGGGGGATGGAGAGAAAGGAATGAATAAGTAAATCCTTCGAAATAAGTAAAAGTCCTTCAAAAACACCGTCACGAGGTCCTTTTATTGCATTCCAAAATCTTTGGAATAATTTTATGGATATCGGAGCACAGAAAAGATCGTACTTCAGAGAGACGTATATATACGTCCGTGGAAATTAACACCTTCGCTGAGCGAGACATTTATATACGTTGGTGGCCCTTAAGAGGTTAAAGTCTTATTGTAGCTTTAGCGTCAAAGTATATTATTAAATACATTGTTATTGTATAGAGGGGGGGGGCGCAATGAAAATTATGATTGAGTTTTGGGTCGCAAATATTGAAACTTTGAGAAGCACTGGTCTAGAGTAAAAAATTTTGAGAGAACGAGTTTTTTCCCCTTCACTTTTTTAAAAGCAGTTTACACTGGTGTCCAAAAGTTAAGCATAAATCGTAAAATACGAAAAACATAGTATAAATATTCGTAAAATTATTCCAAATTTCTTGGGATATTAATTGGGTGAAGAAGAAACATTGGATTTATACAAAACCTTTCAGTCGACTAAGTCCTGCGCGAAACACCGGTGCATGTCGGAACGCGGAGAAACCGATTCACGCAGCATAGGCAGTTCAGACAAGTTTCGTACAACTGCTGTGCGAATGAACATTGTTAACCTTCAAACAAGGTGAATGACGGCACAAAGACGCCAATTGGACATGTTTACGAAAGGAAGAATCGTTGGAATGCTGAAATCCTCACGATCACAAACCGAAGTGTCTCGAATTCTGAATGTGGACCAGTCTGTGATATCAAGGCTGTGGCAGAGGTTTCAAAGACCGGGAGATGTTACCCGACAACCAGTATCAGGTCGACCAAGAGTCACAACCTGTCGCCAAGACCGATATCTGGTAATAAGTGTGCGACGTCAGAGGGGCAGTACTGCCAGAGCACTGGGTTCGGCGCTCACAGTCGCCACAGGAATACGAATTTCGAGACAAACTGTTTACAGAAGACTCAATCATGCTGGCCTGTATGCCAGAAGACCAACAGTTTGCATTCCCCTCACGTTTGTGCATAAATGCGCTCGCTTGAGCTGGAGTTTGAAATACCAACATTGGAGTGTGGGAGAGTGGGCCAATGTGATGTACAGTGCCGAGTCGCGGTTTAGTCTGAGTAGTGATTCTCGGAGGGTAACGATATGGAGAAAACGTGGAACACGTTTTGAACCAAGTAACATAACGGAAAGACATCAGTTTCTATCAAGGGGAGTAATTGTATGGGCAGGCATTATGATGGACGGCCGCACAGACCTCCATTTCTTTGACACGGGGTCTGTGACTGCTCAAACATACAGAGACGAAGTTCTTGAGCCTTATGTTCACTTGTTTCGAGGTGCTGTCGGTCCTGACTTCATATTCATGGATGATAATGTGCCATGTCACCGAGCGGTGCTGGTTGAAACGGAAAACATCCAGCGCATGTCGTGGCCTGCGAACTCCCTTGATCTAAATCCTATCGAGCATGTATGGGATATGCTCGGGAGACAAATTGCAGTCTTTTCGCACCCACCAAGCTCCGTTACAGAACTGAAGAGAGCCCTCCAAGAAGCTTGGAACCGTTTGAGCCCACAACTCATTCATCATCTCATAGCAAGTATGGTAAATCGCTGTGCAGTGTGCCTGGCTGTCAGAGGTGACCACACGCCTTATTAAACTGCAGCATCAGAATTTTATTTAATGTTTTCTTTCATTTTTCCTTTAAAGTGGGAATCGTTGCTATGCTCAGTTTTCTTTCAAACTGCTACTTTGGATAATAAAATTAATTATTATCATTCTTTTGATTTTCTTCCTTATTTTATAAACATTTTACACTTGCATATCACGTTTCCCGCCATTCTGATTTACAGTTCCTTCTTTATTCACATAATTATCAATTATGCTTAACTTTTGGACACCAGTGTACACATCTCTTAATACACAAACATATTATTAATCCCAATAAAAATTTCTTCCATTTCTTGGCTTTTTCAAATAATAGAAAAACTTTATTACTCAATTTTTGAACTGGATAAATCTAACTTGAAACTCTTATTAAATTTAATATTATTTTTATACATCCAATAATCTAAGTTTAATATCGAAAGCAAAAATAAGTTTAAAAACAGTTTCCCCCAAAAAGGGGAGAGAAATAAATCATTGTAGATAAAATTTACTTAAAATTTTACTCATATGATAACTCCTAAAATTTTTTGATCGGGTACTTCAAAAATTTATAAGAAAAACCTTGTAGCTGAATTTCCATAATTAACTTAAAATAAAAAAAGGAACATTTCGCTTTATGAAATGCATTTAAATCTAGTTAATCAAACCTATTTTTTTATTTGTAAAGTTCATTAAAAAATAAAATGTAAGCAAAAAGGTAAATGAGTGCCATTTCGGTAATCAAACACCAAATATTCGAATTTTGATACACGTATTTTTAAACGAATTAATTAAATATCAATATGCTTAGGAATTATTTTTTTTTTAGAATTTTTTAATTATCTTTACATTTAGTTGATGTTTAAAGTATCGTTTGGCATAATATTGTTTGTTTACGTATCACACATACTTTCTACTTATTAAAAAAAGGGAAATAAATAGATTTCGAAAACTAATTATTTTTATTACAGCAGTGGTAACATCTGCTAAATGATTAGTTTTCACCAGATGGGCTGCTTGATACTTTTTCATAAAGCGCTTGAGAGAGGAAAACAGAATTTATAACAGAAAAATTGTCTGTCCGACAAAATTAATTCGATGAGGGAAAAGATTTTTAGTTTAAAGAGATGTGAAGAATCTGTATTTATTTATTTATTTCATCTCAATAAAAATTTATATAAAATTCAATCAACAGTTTTCCTCAAATTCATCTGAAAGTACTGGACAAATAATCAGATCAATCAGTTTTACAGAAAAACTATAGATTTATAAGATTTACTGGTTTTGAAAATTAAAGATCATACTAAGCGAACCAATTCAAGCGAGTGAGTGAATATTAACGTTGTACTATTCATCTATATATATACTCGAAGGCTTTCAGCGACAAGCATCGCAATTTTAACCACGGTCAAGTGACGAGGACGACACCTGAGCTGGCACCCCACTCTCCTAGCTTCCACACCAGCGGGATGATGTTTGAGCCTCGATATATTTAACGTGCATCGAAACCCTCTGCATGGATGATATTCAATGGTACAAGGCTCAAACTCATGAAGTGCCTAGCACGAGTCCGTGACCTTGACCACTAGGCTACTGCGGCCAACTGTTAAACAAAATCAATGCTTAATGTTGATAAAACTTCAAAAAAATCACCAAATGTAAAAGTTAAGCAAAAAAACTCTATAAAATACATATTTTTTAATTAAAGTTTTATTGATAATCGTGAAAGAAATCGTGATTAAAATAAGCTATAAACACACATCGCAAAAATGAGAGATTTATATTAACGTCACACAATGAAGCAACAGAAGAGTTATTGTCGAGTTACCTCATAATTTTGAATCACGATCAAGTGACGAAATCGACACCTGAGTTAGCACTCCCTTATGACACTACTCAAATGGGAGGATTTTGAGGTTGACAGATTTAACGTGCATGAGCTCACTGTACATGTTAGGTCTTCAGTAATACCAGAACTCGAACTTGCGGCACGTCAATAGCTTACGACCACATCCCCTAGGCTACCGGGAGCTCTTATATACACAACACACCATAGCAGATATAAATTGATAGATAGATAAATCAAAATATTGTTTGAGTTTCTAAGATTAATTGCTTAAAATTTTTCTCGCTTCGTATTTCGATTCGTAGAGCATCTACAGTTAAAATCATATTATCTGTCTTATTTTTCCTGAACCGATGGGGAAGCTGTTTGGCTGGCTTAGTATTGTACACAGACTTCTTTTATGGGAGGGATTACATTTTTAAACAAACGTAGACAAAGGCACCGAGATATAATCTTAAAGCTAAAAATTAAAAATCTGTTGGATTGTGTAGAAGTTTGAGCCCCAAGTCCCACTCTTGAGTACACCAATAAGCTGGCATCGGAATACATCAATTCGTGTGATATTGCATCCCACTCAGAGACCGCGGTAGCCTAGTGGTCAAGGTAACGGACTCGTGGTTGGCTTGTCGTGAGTTCGAGCCCAGCACCACTGAAGAACAGCCGTGTAGGGGAGAGATGAATGTTAAATCTGTCGAGAGCTCAAACTTCCTCTCGTTGGTGCTGTTGTTAGAAGAGAGGGTGCCAGCTCAGGTGTCGTCCTCGTCATTTGACCATGTTTCAAAATCTTTCCTTCCACGTTCAAAATGTAATCCTTCGCCAAAAGCTCTCGTGTAGCTGAACAGTGCGACCTTAATATTCACTCACTACATCCCACTCATTAAAATGGGAACCATAATCATACATCCCACTCAATTTCCCTTTCAGATAGTGTTACGACCCGCATGTGCAGAGGGCGCTAGTAGTCCTTTTGTTTACATTTTGTCAGTATGCATGTAATCAACCCAAGGAGTGGACGTAAGTTTATTGAGTGGACATCACTCAACAAACAATCATTTTTAAAAGCATACAGTCCTCGCTATCTTTGCCTGAGTAGATTATACATGACAAAGTCTACTCATAAACTGTTCAATAAACATTTATTGAACAATCAAATCCTTTGTGGTCATACAGTCGGTCGAAAAAATAGTCGAGCACCGTGACCCTTTCAAAAAATAATTGAAAATGGAAAACGACTTTTTGGAAAGGGCTCTTTTGGTCAGAATCGTGTCCCCTATGGTGTGTTTATCGAAATTTTTTTTCAAATTCCTCTGGAAAAAAAAATATGTTGGATGGGGCGCGAGAAAAAATAAAAGTTTCATCCTAGACGAAGGATGAAAATGGAAGGGGTGAGCCACAAATGAAATGGAGACTTGTCACGCTGGGTGAAAGCAACGACCCATGTAATGGAGGTAGGTCAGGGAGGGTAAATGAAAGGGAGACAAGTCAAGCTGGGGGAAAGCAGCGACCTATGAAGTGTAGGCATTACAACGTTGGTATGTCGAGAAAAGACAGAGAATCATTCCAATAGGGGTGTTGTTAGAACATTGGAGGCGAGCCATCTCACGACGTTGCCATCTTGGCGTGTCTCATCTGGTGCGAACCATCGTCTACGTGAGTCAACCCAAATTGTTGCGTGACAAGGGTGAGATTCCTGACAATTTAAGCAATCTGCAACATGCGTCTCATTTTCACATCAATCGACCCTTGCACCCGCATAGTATTGCGTTTCTCTGTACCCTCTTTCCAGGGGGAATAGAAAAATTACTGTGGGAGCAACTTGGAAATAAAAATGTATCCAGTTGGGAAAAGGCTGCCAAGCGGGTACGGTACCCATGGTATAATGTAAGATGGGGGGTACCGATCCATGTGACGGGTTGGAAATTTTTAAATTGTGTGATTCCCTTGTATCCGCACTACGAGGAAACGGAGGAATGCACATCTCTGCATTTGAATCTATACGATAATAAAATAGTGTATGTCAAGGAGGGACACCAGGGATCCGAGTATTCCTTTCAACGCATGAGAGACGAAGTGTATGTGTTGTCTCGTAAACAACAAAATATGATGAATGAAGTCAAGAAAACAAAACAAGCATGTGCCATGGACCACAAGCTGATATTAAGGTCAAAGATGGATGAAATGCAAGCGAAAAACGACCAAAAGCTCAACGAGATGAAAGCGAGAAACGACCTCATGGAAAGGGAAAGAGATTTGATTCAAAGGGAAAACGACGTGTTGAAAAAGGAACTTGACGTGGTGAAAACAAAAGAAAATGAGTTGAACGCTAAAGTACAAAACATGTCAGTTGAAAATAAAATATTGAAAGATTTGTTGCAAAGAAAAAGAGTGGACAGAATCTCTTCCAATACATGGCGTTGGAAATCATGTAAACTTTTCTTTAAAAAAAATAATTAAAAAAAAAAAATATTTTTTTTTTAGAGATTGGTTGTCAATATTATTTGCTTCTGAAAGATATTTCAAACTTGCGTCACATTCGTTTTTTGGCTTCTGCGATATTTTATTTTATTAGACTTCCATTGTGAATCTTACACAATGTTCCAGGCACAGTCTCAAAAAATGTGTCAACCTTCCATTGTGAATCTTACACACAATGTTCCAGCCACAGTCTGAATCAATGTGTCAGAGTTTTTTTTTTTCTTGTCGTTTCCAAACCCCCCAAATGGAAGAATGATTCCTGGTCCCGAGCTATGCTCCTTTCCAGCAAACATTCTCCCATGGCTGTTCCAAACCATAAATTAGTATAATATATGGAATGTCACCATGATTTGCTTTTCATCTATCACACTTTATTGGTCTTACATCTTGCACAATGTTCTAAAAATTGTGTCAGAGTTTTTTTTTTCGGGTCGTTTCCAACCTTGACTCTGAGAGTAGCCCAAAAAAATGGGAGATGAATGACTGGTCCCGAGCTATGCTCCTTTCCAGTCATCCATCTCCTATTTTTGGGGGGAATTCCTGTCCCCCTCCTCTACGAGGCTGCTCGTATGGGGTTGGGCGCCCTGCAGAGAGGACAGGTATTCCTCACCTCCAGGTGTTGCAGTAAGCAACGCATGTGAAATACATGGCCACAATGTGTCTTTTCTGGCCAATGCATCGGACTCAGACAGATGGAACACGTCTCGGGTATTTGGAAGACGCTTTCGGGCCATTTGAGTGCATAACAGCCATCCAAGACGGCTTGAGCCAAGAGAATCCAAGGGGCCAACGGTTGAGGTCCATGTCGCCTCCAGGGCTTGTACGCCAATCGATACAATTTGGGGAGGGCCAAGACCTTCCACAGAGCTTGCAGAAAGGCCCCCTTGCCTTGGGCCGCCTGCTGTTCGAGGTAATCACTGTAGAGTTCGGAAGGTTCAGAAGAGGTGAGACATTCGAAGGTGGGCAGGTCGTCGATGGGCTCGGGATGGGGAAACACTTTCCGTAAAAGGTCTCCCAGGTCCATGGGGGAAAGAGCAATGACGTCGGACGGAGTGAGAGTCTGTAACTGGGCTCGAAACTGCATCATAAAAGTAATGTACTCGGCCAAATGGGCCTCATGGTATTCGGCCAGGTAGACTTGAAAGGCTTTGTCAGACTCCAATGTCTCGTATGAGGTAAAAAGGAGTCCGAATCGTGCTTTTGAGAGAAGAGCGACGCACAGGAAGTGCTTTTGGATTGGCTAGACAGGAGGAAGATCCTGTGAGGGTCATGTCCGTTCTTTCAAAAAGGATTGCATCATCTCCGGGAAGCCCTCCCTGCCGGAAGCCAAGCAGGGGCACCTTTCAAGGTGGCAGAAAGAGTAGGGAGTGGATCCACGGGGCCCTGTCTCCAACATTGACAGTGAGCTCGTGTCAAACATTCGAGGGAGTGTAAGGACCCATCCCGTACGACGACATGATTGAAGCGTTTCACGATAAAATAGTGCTCGGGGGCGTCAAAGACATTAAAACAATGGCAAGTGTCGGGTCCTTCCGTGCAGGCATCTGCACTATAGACACAATCGGAAAAATGGAATCCATGCTCGCTCAAGACCACCTGGACGGGAATGGGAAAGTGGGTCGCGAGTTGTTGAAATTTCACAATCCCCACTAAACGTTGCAAGCGTCGTCTATAAGACGACCAGCGTGAGACGTTGTCTTGCAAACCTGGGAGAATGTTTTTTTCCAATTCACCCAGGAGAGAATCGAACGAGGTCATCATGAAGAGAATAAGAAATGTTGACAACAGAGCAAACCAAATGAAAGCTTGAGTGGAAGGCTCAACCTTTTTTAACACTCTCCAATCTTTCTAAAAATAAATTTTTTTTTTTTTTTAGAAAGATTGGTTGTAAACTTTATTTGCATCTGATAGATGTTTTAAACTTTATTTTTGCTTCTGAAAGATATTTCAAATTTTATGTGCGTCTGACAAATATTTCAAACTTTCCTTCTGAAAGATATTTCAAACTTTGTTTGCGTCTGAAAGATATTTCAAACTTTGTTTGCGTCTGAAAGATATTTCAAACTTTGTTTGCGTCTGAAAGATATTTCAAACTTTGTTTGCGTCTGACAGATATTTCAAACTTTGTTTGCGTCTGACAGATATTTCAAACTTTGTTTGCATCTGATAGATATTTCAAACTTTGTTTGCGTCTGACAGATATTTCAAACTTTATTTGCTTCCGACAGAGGGTTTGGGAAACCCACTCTGGATCACGTCATACATCCTTTGCCAACGTTTACTATTTTCGTCCGTCCAATGCATGGCCCGGGGTAAATAGTGTTGTCCAATCTCTAAAATTTGTTTCAATCGTGCTTCGGTGGGTTCAACGTGCATCACTCGTTCTTGAAACACCATCGATTCCAATAAAACGTGAATCACACAATCATGAGGGGGCTCTTCTCCCCGAGAACACACTAAACAATCTTGTTCACAATAGCATGCATCCGAAACAACAGACATGGTCGGACACGATAGATTGAAAAGAAACAAAATTTCAAAGCACCCTACACTAGACGAGTAAATGAAATGAGGGGGTGGTAGAAAGCTTTAAAACTTTCAAAGAACACGGTGTTGTAATACACGCAGCGCTAGAAGAGAACAACTCTAGCTAGACAAAAAATAAGTTTATCTTTAAAAAAAAATTTTTTTTTTTTTTTAGAGAGAGAATGTTTAAGAGCAAACACTTTGCAGATTACATTTAAGAGCAAACACTTTGCAGATTACATTTAAGAGCAAACACTTTGCAGATTACATTTCAGAGCAAACACTTTGCAGATTACATTTCAGAGCAAATAATTTGCAGCTTCTCTTTCTCAACATGACCGACACGGACGATGTGTTGAGCCTGTTATCCACCCCTGGTTCCCCTTTGCCCTCCATGGCTTCTCCTTCACACCCTGAGTCTTCTCATGAGCCCCCAAAACTAAACTCTCCCCAAGACACTCGACGACGACGTCGTTTCTCCTCTTCTCGACGACGCCCTCCTTATGCTTATCGATTTCCCCAGCACCACGCTCAAGTCTTTTTCCATACGCACGGTCTGGCCGTGTTGTGTCTCTGAGACCATGGTTTCACGCTCACCAACGGGGTATTTTTCCTCACTCTGAAAAGTTTTCTCAGATGAGTACAAGTTTTCAAAGAGAGGCCCTCCAACGTTGGCACCTTCCTTCACCCAAAAAAAGGGGGACCGAGTCGACTCTTGTGTCGACTCGGTCCCCCTTTTTTCGGTTCAGTTCAATAGGTAGAGTTTAATATTCAATGTTCAATATGTACACTTCAATGTTCCACATTTACTCCACTAAATCAGCCATTTGTTTCTGACATTTGGCCTGCAGCTTGTTGAAATGCTGTAGATAACGCGCAAACCGGTAAGATTTGACCATGGTGCACTCGGAAATGTCATAATTTTCGTGCACCTCATCGTGGAGGTGATCAAGTAGCGTACGGTCATGGAGATCCTGGAACTTTGGCAGCGTCTCCAAGCTGATGGTAAACAACCCCAGCTGCTCAAAGAGTTTGCGCTGGTCGGTTCTCTTGACCACGATGAGGCCTCAATTGCCTTGCGCCAGCTGACCAAATTTGCCCCTGACGCAAAAGCTGAGGTATTCGAGGGGCACGGATCCAGGCAGGTGGCTTTTGAGACGAAGACGTTCGTTGATATACCGATTGACCCGGTCATCTTTCGAGGTCGTCCTCAAATTGGAATGATCCACGGTGATGCACATGACTTGTGGATCCTCCGAAATTCTGGCAATGGAGACTTCGATGGGGACAGGCTTACCCCCACGATGAAACACGTTGGCATGAGCAAAAAAGGCTAGATGAGACATGTTGCATTTGAGAAAAGGACGGCGGGTGGCTCGCCTAATATACTCTGGTGGGTCACGTGAATCGATTCCTATTGGCTGGCAATCCATATCATGCGGTTTCTATCGGCTATTCAACATTGACATGCAAAAAAATACAAGAGGTTGGTAAAAAGTACAAATTTTTAAAAGAGAGGCTCTCCAACCTTGGCACCTTCCTTTATCCAAAAAAAGGGGGACCGAGTCGACTTTGGTGTCGACTCGGTCCCCCTTTTTTGGGCCACTGGGCAATTTTTTTTCACTCTATCAAAGCTGAAACTTTGTCCTTCCATTCCGCCTGCAACTTTTGAAACTGCTGCAGATATTTTGCAAATTGAAAAGATTTCAGCATGGTGCAATGAGACACGTCCCCTTCCTCGTGGAGGTCATCATGCATGGGGTTGGGAAAGGTGCCATCGCAAAGGGTGTTGAATTTGGGCAGCATCTCCAAGCATACGGTGACGAGTCCCAACTCTTTAAAAAAATTTGCTGTTTTGAGCTTTTCACGACAATGAGACCTCCTGGGTCCACCATGCCCCTCACGCAATAGGGTAGGTAGTCTACAGGCACACTCTTGGGCAAGGGACGTACCAGACGAAGACGAGCGTTTTTGCAGGCATTGTATCGCATGTCTCGGGGCGTGGAGTCGAGTCCGTCATGGTTGACGGTAATGCAGAGCACTTGAGGATCACTGCCATTCTTGGGAAGGGTTGCAATAGACAACTCGATGGGCACTGGCTTGCCCTGGTGGAGAAAGTAGTTGGCATGAGCAAAATAGATAGACATGCTGCTTTTTTTCCTTCTGAAAAAGAATGATTCTGCTGGATAGAGGCTGGCCTTATATAGGCTCGAGGAGCGTGACGTCTACAGGCATCCCATATTCCAAGGCCTTGCGATGCGAGCGTTCCACGTGGGGTTCCAACGCCCGTTTCCAAGCTGGGGGCATGACCAGGCGCCAAGGAAGGTGGTCGTCTCGATGCATTTCCCAATCATCCAACCACGTTAATATTCTCACGTACACATCCGCTAGGCGCGTGCAGTTTGTGAGATTCAACGTATAGGCCTCCTTATTGTGAGGTTGATGGGCTTCCCAAACTCGGCGAGACGGGGGACGACCCAGTTGAAAGAATCTCAACTCGACGCCTGGATCCCACGTCAAATCCAAATGACTGGTAAACACGACCACGGTCTTTCCAAACGACCGAGGCACGTGCACCCCGAAATTGGGTTCAAAGAGGATGGTGTAAGGATAGTCGTGCTCGTAATACGTGACTCGATCGGGCCAGTGACCCAAATTGCCAAACACGATCGTCGTGCGATGTCGACACTGGTCCAATAAATGTTGGATCATTCTGACACAAAGAGAAAAAGACTTGCTTTTTTAAAAAAAAATAATACTTTTTGTTTGACACGGGTCCAATAAATGTTGTATCATTCGGACACAAAGAAGGAGACTTGTTTTTTAAAAAATAATACTTTTTGTTTGCAACGGGTCCAATAAATGTTGTATCATTTGGACACAAAGAAGGAGACTTGTGTTTTTTAAAAAATAATCATTTTTTTATTGATCATTATCATACTCTACAAGACAGATTCAGAGGTTGCATGGCTTTAAATCCAACAGAGGGTCGGATACAAGGGGAGAGTTTGGGCATTGACAAGTCCAGGGGCTCCATCGCCATATCGTGTTCAAAAGTCTCCAGGAAGGTGATGAGTTCATTGTTTTCATCAAAGAGTGAGGGCACCAGGTGGAGCACCGAGGGTTCGGGTCCAGAGAAGGACGTTAGGAGTTGGTCGAGCCAAGCAGCTTCGGGCTCTGGCACGGGGTCTGGAGAGATGAGCTCAGGTTCTGGAATCTGCATAGGTGGTGGAGAGAGGAGCTCAGGTTCTGGAATCGGCTCAGGTTCTGGAATCTGCACAGGTGGCGGAGAGAGGAGCTCAGGTTGTGGAATCTGCACAGGCTGGGGATAGAGTAGCTCAGGTTGTGGAATCTGCACAGGTTGAGGATAGAGTAGCTCAGGTTGTGGAATCTGCACAGGCCCAGGTCTCTGGATGCGTCCTCGTTTCTTGGAGAGGCGCGTCTCCTCCCCAGATCGCTTCAGTCCAAGCACTGGGGTCGGAGGCGGTAGCTTGTAGGCGGTTTGATCCAACGTTTTTTTTCTTCGAAAATCTCCCAGGTGAAATCCCTTCTGAAGGAGCTGAGGGAGCAGGGATTCGGGGATCAGGTCCAGACCAAAAACGGTTTTTTGAACCGTTAACAGCAAATAGTGGGTTCCCGCCGGGATCGGATAGGCCGTGTGCGGCTCCAAGATGGTCCGATGGTAGAGCATTTGGTCGTAGTGCTCGAAACTCTTCTCGTTCACGTTGGGTCGGGCTCGACACTGGAGACTGGAAGGGGGCAGTTCGTAGAGAAGCAGGGGCACCTGCGTCGTTTGAATGAAATGCACCTCTCCGGGGTGCACCGTTCTCAACCCAAAGGTCTCAACCCAACATGTTGCCATAGTTGTACACCATCCTCTTGTCGGTATTTTTGAGCAGCCGATCTGGATTTTTCAAGAGGCTTTTGGACACTTTTTCCCACAGGATCGCGTTGGGTCGAAATTCGTTGACGTGCTTGGCTTCCAGCACGGCCCGCTTGAAATTGTCCATCAAAGTCTTTTGGTGGTACGACGGATCTTGACGAAATAAGGTAAACACGCGTTTGGCGTGAGGCTCCTGGTAGAGGATACCCGCTCGCACCTGGCCCTGTTGAGCGGCATATTCCAATGCATCGGGTTTCTCGGGACGTCACGGGAACCACGGTGGAGGAGAGGTGCTCTGGGAATGCATCCATGCTGCAAACTGAGGAGAAGCGTAGACACACGTCCTCCTTTTATACGTTTTTCAGGCCGGATGCGAGTGAAAAATGGGGTTGAGAGGTTGGTGGAGAATGGCACACATGCCTTGCACGGCAATCCAACGATGACATTGCGTCTGGTGGAAAAAGGGACATTCGCCTCGTGCATGGGATTTCAAGAGCATGACGGGGATGCGTTTGAAAGGACTGAAAGCGCTCCATTTTGCTTGAATGTCTTTAAAGTCTTGCTTGGAACAAGAGTCGGTCACACAGAGGGTGCCGACATTGAGATAATGTAAAGAGTTGAACACTTCATGCACCCCGACGCGATCCGAAGCATACGAGACGACCCCGTTGGTGAGCGTGAAACCATGGTCTCGGAGACACAACACGGCCAGACCGTGCGTATGGAAAAAGACTTGAGCGTGGTGCTGGGGAAATCGATAAGCATAACGAGGGCGTCGTCGAGACGAGGAGAAACGACGTCGTCGTCGGGGATCTTGGGGAGAGTTTAGTTTTGGGGGCTCATGAGAAGACTCAGGGTGTGAAGGAGAAGCCATGGAGGGCAAAGGGGAACCAGGGGTGGATAACAGGCTCAACACATCGTCCGTGTCGGTCATGTTGAAAAAGAGAAGCTGCAAATTATTTGCTCTGAAATGTAATCTGCAAAGTGTTTGCTCTTAAATGTAATCTGCAAAGTGTTTGCTCTTAAATGTAATCTGCAAAGTGTTTGCTCTTAAAAATTCTCTCTCTAAAAAAAAAAAATTTTTTTTTTTTTAAAGATAAATTTATCTCTTGTCTAGCTAGAGTTGTTTTCTTTTAGTGCTGCGTGTATTACAACTCCGTGTTCTTTCAAAGTTTAAAAGCTTTCTACCACCCCCTCATTTCATTTACTCGTCTAGTGTAGGGTGCTTTGAAATTTTGTTTCTTTTCAATCTATCGTGTCCGACCATGTCTGTTGTTTCGGATGCATGCTATTGTGAACAAGATTGTTTAGTGTGTTCTCGGGGAGAAAAGCCCCCTCATGATTGTGTGATTCACGTTTTATTGGAATCGATGGTGTTTCAAGAACGAGTGATGCACGATTAAAACAAATTTTAGAGATTGGACAACACTATTTACCCCGGGCCATGCATTGGACGGACGAAAATAGTAAACGTTGGCAAAGGATGTATGACGTGATCCAGAGTGGGTTTCCCAAACCCTCTGTCGGAAGCAAATAAAGTTTGAAATATCTGTCAGACGCAAACAAAGTTTGAAATATCTGTCAGACGCAAACAAAGTTTGAAATATCTGTCGGACGCAAACAAAGTTTGAAATATCTTTCAGACGCAAACAAAGTTTGAAATATCTTTCAGACGCAAACAAAGTTTGAAATATCCTTCAGAAGGAAAGTTTGAAATATTTGTCAGACGCACATAAAATTTGAAATATCTTTCAGAAGCAAAAATAAAGTTTAAAACATCTATCAGATGCAAATAAAGTTTACAACCAATCTTTCTAAAAAAAAAATTTTTTTTTTTTTAGAAAGATTGGAGAGTGTTTAAAAAGGTTGAGCCTTCCACTCGAGCTTTCATTTGGTTTGCTCTGTTGTCAACATTTCTTATTCTCTTCATGATGACCTCGTTCGATTCTCTCCTGGGCGAATTGGATAAAAACATTCTCCCAGGTTTGCGAGACAACGTCTCACTCTGGTCGTCTTATAGACGACGCTTGCAACGTTTAGTGGGGATTGTGAAATTTCAACAACTCGCGACCCACTTTCCTATTCCCGTCCAGGTGGTCTTGAGCGAGCATGGATTCCATCTTTCCGATTGTGTCTATAGTGCAGATGCCTGCACGGAAGGACCCGACACTTGCCATTGTTTTAATGTCTTTGACGCCCCCGAGCACTATTTTATCGTGAAACGCTTCAATCATGTCGTCGTACGGAATGGGTCCTTACACTCCCTCGAATGTTTGACAAGAGCTCACTGTCAATGTTGGAGACAGGGCCCCGTGGATCCACTCCCTACTCTTTCTGCCACCTTGAAAGGTGCCCCTGCTTGGCTTCCGGCGGGGAGGGCTTCCCGCAGATGATGCAATCCATTTTGAAAGAACGGACATGACCCTCACAGGATCTTCCTCCTGTCTAGCCAATCCAAAAGCACTTCCTGTGCGTCGCTCTTCTCTCAAAAGCACGATTCGGACGCCTTTTTACCTCATACGAGACAATGGAGTCTGACAAAGCCTTTCAAGTTTACCTGGCCGAATACCACGAGGCCCATTTGGCCGAGTACATTACTTTTATGATGCAGTTTCGAGCCCAGTTACAGACTCTCACTCCGTCCGACGTCATTGCCCTTTCCCCCGTGGACCTGGGAGACCTTTTACGGAAAGTGTTTCCCCATCCCGAGCCCATCGACGACCTGCCCACCTTCGAATGTCTCACCTCTTCTGAACCTTCCGAACTCTACAGTGATTACCTCGAACAGCAGGCGGCCCAAGGCAAGGGGGCCTTTCTGCAAGCTCTGTGGAAGGTCTTGGCCCTCCCCAAATTGTATCGATTGGCGTACAAGCCCTGGAGGCGACATGGACCTCAACCGTTGGCCCTTGGATTCTCTTGGCTCAAGCCGTCTTGGATGGCTGTTATGCACTCAAATGGCCCGAAAGCGTCTTCCAAATACCCGAGACGTGTTCCATCTGTCTGAGTCCGATGCATTGGCCAAAAAGACACATTGTGGCCATGTATTTCACATGCGTTGCTTACTGCAACACCTGGAGGTGAGGAATACCTGTCCTCTCTGCAGGGCGCCCAACCCCATACGAGCAGCCTCGTAGAGGAGGGGACAGGGATTCCCCAGAAAAATGGAGATGGATGACTGGAAAGGAGCATAGCTCGGGACCAGTCATTCATCTCCCATTTTTTGGGCTACTCTCAGAGTCAAGGTTGGAAACGACCCGAAAAAAAACTCTGACACAATTTTTAGAACATTGTGCAAGATGTAAGACCAATAAAGTGTGAAAGATGAAAAGCAAATCATGGTGACATTCATATATTATACTAATTATGGTTTGGAACAGCCATGGGAGAATGTTTGCTGGAAAGGAGCATAGCTCGGGACCAGGAATCATCTTCCATTTGGGGGGTTGGAACGACAAGAAAAAAAAACTCTGACACATTGATTCAGACTGTGGCTGGAACATTGTGTGTAAGATTCACAATGGAAGGTTGACACATTTTTTGAGACTGTGCCTGGAACATTGTGTAAGATTCACAATGGAAGGCTAATAAAATAAAATATCGCAGAAGCAAAAAAAACAAAAAGAATGTAGAGGCAAGTTTGGAAATATCTTTCCAAACAAATAATATTAACCAATCTCTATCTAAAAATTTTTAGAGAAGTTCTATGATTTAGTTTCAAGGTTTGCTAGTGAACTCGAAAGTTGAGATGGCTGAACATCAGACAACCTTTTTACACTATTGTTTTCCAACGCCATGTATTGGAAGATTCTGTCCCTTCTTTTCTTTGCAACAAATCTTTCAATATTTTATTTTCCCAACTGACATGTTTTGTACTTTAGCGTTCAACTCATTTCTTTTGTTTTCACCACGTCAAGTTCCTTTTCTTGCAGTCGTTTCCCTTTGAATCAAATCTCTTTCCTTTCCATGAGGTCGTTTCTCGCTTTCATCTCGTTGAGCTTTTGGTCGTTTTCGCTTGCATTTCATCCATCTTTGACCTTAATATCAGCTTGTGGTCCATGGCATGCTTGTTTTGTTTCTTGACCATTCATCATATTTTGTTGTTTACGAGACAACACCACCTTCTCGTCTCTCATGCGTTGAAAGGAATACTCGGCTCCCGTTCTCTCCATGACATACACTATTTTATTATCGTATGATTCAAATACAGAGGTGTGCATTCCTCCGTTTCCTCGTAGCGCGGATACAGAAGTCACAATTTAAAATTTCAATGATCATGGATGTTACCCTCATCTTACATTATACCATAGGTCCCGTACACGCTTGACAGCCTTTCCCAACTGGACCATTTTATTTCAAGTTGCTCCCTGATATTTTCTATTCCCCTGGAAGGGTAGAGAAAGGCAATACTATGCAGGTGCAAGGTCGATTGATGTGAAAATGAGACGCATGTTGCAGATTGCTTAAATTATCGGTCTCACCCTTGTCACGACGATTTGGATTGACTCACGTAGACGATGGTTCGCACCAAGATGGGAACGCCAGATGGCAACGTCGTGAGATGGCTCGCCTCCAGTATTCTAACAACACCTCTGTGGAATGATTCTCTATGCTTTCTCGACATACCAACGTTGTAATGCCTACACTTCATAGGTCGCTGCTTTCCCCAGCTTGACTTGTCTCACCATTTACCCTCCTGACCTACCTCCATTACATGGGTCGTTGCTTTCACCAGGCGTGACAGTCTCCATTTCATTTGTAGTCACCTCCATTTTCATCTTCGTCTAGAGGATAGAAACTTTATTTTCTCGCGCCCATCAACATATTTTTAGAGGAATTTGAAAAGAAATTTCGATAAACACCATGAGGACACGATTCTGACCAAAGGAAACTTTTCAAATGTCGTTTTCCATTTTCAATCATTTTTCGAAAGGGTCACGGTGCTCGACTATTTTTCGTGCGATATACAATCTTGGCGTGTCAAGGGTTTCTTGCAGCCAACGGTGAGTCAATTTTTATTGTCAAGTTTTAAAGATGCATTCAATCTTTTGGTATAATTTGGCGAAAAGGGGACCCAGTTGACCCCAATTTTCAGTTTTGAATTTTGGCTAAAAACATTTGCAAATAAGACTGCCAGAATCTAGAATTTCAACATGTGTAAATCCTGACTGTCTTAACGAAAACATTTAGCATTACCTGTTGCCATGAAAATTCTTTTCCGTCAAAACATAGTTGAATATGTCTAAACCCAAACCTGACAGTTTAACAAAAACAAATTTCTAGACTCGACTGCATTTAAGTAATCTAATTTCTAGCTGCTGTACTCAACTTTATATTCTAATGAGGTCACTGAAACGATTTCTATTAGACGCGCTTTTCAACCGTAAAACTAATCTTTTAACGTATTTTATGACATCTTGATTTGACGACAGCAAAACTATTTTAATGTATCTTTGTGCACCGTTTTATTAAAAGTTTTAAAGAAATTTTCAACGTTGGCACCTTCCTTTAACAAATAAAGAGGGACCAGATCGATAATCCCCTTTTTGGGCCCATAATTTTATTTTACAGTTTAATATTTACAGTTCAATATTTTCAGTTCAGTCCATTTCAATAAATCTGTCATTTGTTTCTTATTCGGCCTGCAGTTTGTGAAATATTGCAAATAACGAGCAAAACGGTAGGAACTTTACCACTTGATACACTCGGATACATCATATAATACTCGTGCATCTCATTGTGGGTGATTTGGCAGTACGGTCATGTAGGTCTGGACCTTTGGCAGAGTCTCCGGTTGATGGTAAAGAATTGTATTTCAGATTTGCACCAGGTATTAAAATTTGCCCCTGACGCAAAAGGACAGGTAATTCTAAGGGCACGGATCAGGCAGGTGGCTTTCAGATAGGCGTTCGTTGATGAAACAATTGGCCCGTCAGTCTTTCAGTCGTCGCAAATTGAATGATCCACAGTGATGCAAATCACTTTGGGATCCTTCGAAATGCATGATGGGAATGGACAATTCGATGGACAGGCTTACCCCTCGGTGAAACGTTGGCATGAGCAAAAGGCTAGATGAGACGTGTTGCATTTGAGAAAGACGGCAGATGTCGCCTATTATGCTCTGGTGGGTCACGTAAAATCGATTCCTATTGGCTGTCCATATCATGAGTGTCTATCGGCTATTCAACATTGACATGCAGAAAAATAAAACAGTTGGTAAAAGTACAATTTTTAAAGATGCTCTCAACCTTGGCACCTTCATTAACTAAAAAGGGGAGGCCGAGTCAAATGGATCTGTCCCCCTTTTGACCAATGAGCATTTTTCACTCTATCACAGCTGAAACTTTGTCACTCCATTCCGCCTGCAGCTTGTTAAACTGCTGCAGGTATTTTACAAGTGAAAGATTTCACCATGGTGCAATGAGAAACATCCTCATTTTCCTCATGCATGGGGTTGGAAGGTGCCATCGCAAATGGTGTTGAATTTGGGCAGCATCTCCAGAACAGGCTGAGTCCCAACTCTTAAAAATTTTGCTGCTGACTTTTCATTACTATGAGGCCTCCTGGGTCAACTAGCCATGCCTCACGCAATAGGGTGAGTATTCTACAGGCACTCTTGGGCAAGGGACGTACCAGAAGACGAGCGTTTTGCAGGCGTTGGATCACATGTCTTTGGGCGTGTGGGTGAGTCGTCATGGTTGACGATGCAGAGCACTTCAAGTCACTGCCATCCTGAGATGGTGGCAATAGACAAATCGATGGCACTGGCTTGCCTGGTGGTGAACGTTGGCATGAGCAAATAGACAGACTTGTTGCTTTTTCTCTGAGAGTGATGGCCTTATATGCTCGAGGCGTGACGTCAACTGGCATCCCATGGGCCAAGGCCTTTGATAGGCGTTCCACGTGTGGTTAAGCCCATTTCAGCTTTGGGGACACCAGGCATAAGAAAGTTTTCGTCTCGATGCATTTCCCAATCGTCAACCACATTAATACACTCGTACACATCCGCTAGAGCGCGTGCAGTGCGTGGAATTCTTGTAGGCCTCTACATTTTGAGGTTGATGGGCTTCCCAATCTCGGAAGACAGGGGACGACCCAGTTGAAAATTTTAAATCGACTCCTGGATCCCTTTCAAATCCAAATGACTCGTAAACACGACCACGGTTTTCAAACGACCGAAGACGTGCAGCCAAAATTGAGGCTCAAAAGGATGGTGTAAAGGATAGTCTGACTCGTAATGCGTGACTCGATCTGGCCAGCGACCCAAATTTCCAAATAGCAGTCGTCGTGTGGTATCGACACTGGTCAATAAATGTTGTATCATTCTGACACAAAAGAATGAGGTGTTTTAAAAATTTTTATTGATCATCACAAGACAATTCATGGGTTGATCCTTTAAATCAACAGTGTTTGACACAAGAAGGAGAGTTTGGGGCATGGACAGTCCAGGGTCTCCATCATAAATATCTTTCAAAGCATCAGAGAGCGATGAGGCTCATTGTTTCATCAAGAGAGGTTAGTTGGGCACACCTGGGGTCTTGTCTATCGACGGACCACAGAGCTGGTCAAACAAAGCTGTATCTGGCTGGAATCTGCATAGGCTCTGAATCACACAGGTTCTGGATAGAGTAGCTAAGGTCTGGAATGCAGGTTCTGGATAAGTAGCTCAAGCTCAAGTCTGCACAGGCTGTGGATACAGTAGCTGAGGCTCCTGGGATGTGCACTGGGACTGGATCTGTATAGGCTCTGGGTCTGCAGGTTCTAGGAATACTGAGTCTCATGATGTATCACGTTTCTTGGTGTCTCCTTCAAAAGGTCACTTAAGTCATGAGCCAGGGTAGGAGGAGGTGGCTTGTAGGGGCTTTGATCAAACTTTTCATTTTCGGAAATCTCCCAGTGGAATCCCTTCTGAAGGAGCTGGGGAGAAAGGATTTGGGATAATGTCCAGACCCAAAGGCTGTTTTGAGACAAATCAGCATCAAGTAGTGGTTTCCAGCTGGGATCAGATACGCCGTATTGGGGCTCCAAGATAAGTCCGATGGCAGAGCATTTGGTCTTAGAGATAAGCTCCTCCTCACCACATTGGGGTTGGGCTCGGGACTTGAGACTGGAGGGGCAATTCATTGCAGCATGGGCACCTGGGTCATTTGAATGAAAAAGACCTCTCGGGGTGCACCGTTCTCAAACCAAGGTAGATCTTTGACAAAACATATTTGCCATAGATGTAGACCATCTTGTCGTATTTTGAACCAAACAGTGGATTTTCAAAACTTTGGACACTTTCCCATGATAGTGGGTCTAAATTCATTGTCTTGGCCTCCATCAGAGCACGCTTGAATTATCCCATAAAAGTCGTATTTGATGCAATGATTTTTACAAAATAATACAAGCATCGTTTCGCGTGGGGCTCTTGGTAGAGGATGCCCGCTCGAACTTAGCCTGCCGAGCGGCATATTCAACATCAGGTTTCTCGAGGCAACGTCACAGGCACCACGGTGGAGAAGGTATAGAGGCATCCATGCTGCAGCTGAGGAGAAACGTCGACACAGTTCACCTTTTATACGTTCAAACAGGATGCGGAGGCTGAAAATGGGTTTGAGGTTGGTGGAAATGGCACATGCGCCCGGCAATCCAACGATGACATTGCGTCTGGTGGCAAAGGGACATTCGCCTCGTGCATGGGATTTCAAGAGCATGGCAGGGATGCGTTAGAAAGGACTGAAAGCCTCCATTTTGCTTGAATGTCTTTAAAGTCTGCTTGGAACGAAGTCGGTCTACCTGGGTGCCATTGAATAATGTAAAAGTTGAACTTCATCGCACCTACCGATCGGAGGCATACAGACGACACCATTGAGCAGGCGTAAGCCATGGTCGGAGACGCTGCTGGCCAGACCGTGAGTATGGAAAAAGACTTGGGCATGGTTCTATGAGGAAATCAGTAGGCGCAAGGGTGTCGATAAAGTTTAAACTTGTCTTCGAGTCTTATGGAGCATGTCTCACATCTTGAGAGTTCATGAAGGAGCCATTGGAAGGTGGTGTAAAGGTGAACCAGGTGGTACTGACAACAGGTTAAACAAATCATCAGTATGTCATTTCGAAAAAGATACACTGCGAGTAGTTTGCTCTGCTAAACTCAATCTCTAAAAATTTTTAGAGGTGGTCTAAAACTAATTCTTCTGCTGAAGATGTTCAAACCTTAAAGATATTTCAAGCACTCACCCTCATTCTTTTTGAGAATCTTTCCTTACTTCTGAAATGACCTCAAACTTTATTTACCTCATTCTTTTTGTGGATCTTTCAAACTTATAAATGACCCTTTGAAACTTTATTTGCCTCACATTCTTTTGTGAAAAATGTTCCCTTTCAAACCCAGTCTAAAACATTGGTGGGTGGTTTTTCTTGTCGTTTCAACATACATTTGAGTGGCCAAAAATGGGAGAATGATCCATGGTCCCGACTATGCTCCCTTTCCACGTAATCATTCTCCCATTTTCAGAAACCTCTCCACCTCTACGGTGCTCAAACATTAGGTTGGGTGTCCTACAGAGGGGACAGGTATTCCTCACCTCCAGGTGTTGGAGTAAGCAACGCCATGTGATACATGGCCACAGTGTGTGCTTTTCTGGCCAATGCATCGGACTCAGGCAGATTGAACGTATCGGGTACTTGGAAGACCTTTCAGGCCATTTCAAGCCTTAACACCCATCCAACACGGCTTGAGCCAATAGAATCAGGGGTCAGCTGTTGAGGACCGTGTCGCCTCCAAGCCTTAAATGCCAATCGATATGGCAGGTATGGCCAGGACAGTCTGAGGCTTGAATAAAATCACTCGCTGGTAGCCTGCTGCTCTAGTGTCTTCTTATAGTTCGAGGGTTCAGAATACGTGGGAAGGCACTCGATGGGCAGGTCATTGGAGATAAGTGATTCGGAAACACTTTGCCTTAACAGGTCCCAAGGTCCACAGCAGGGTGAAACAATCACTTGGAAGGTGTCAAAATGCAACAAAGAGGCGCGAAAATGCATCATAAACGTAATGTAATCGGCCAAATGGAGGCTCTTGGTACTTGGCCAGGTGGTCTTGAAACGCTTTGTCGGCCTCCATTGTCTCGTGTGATGCAGGGCTACAGGCCTGCTTTTTAGAAGAGAAGCAGGAAGTGGCTTTTGTTTGGCTAGAAGAATGTCATTGAAACCCACTGGGTCCTTTGCCAACGCAGGGTAAGTATTTTCCAATCTCTAAATTGGTATCAATGCCCCTTCGTGGGTTGTTCTTGAAACACCATCGACTCCAATAAACGTGAATCACAATCATGGGTGGCTCTGACAACACAATGTAATCCATTGACAAAGCAGAGTCAAACGATGGCTTAAATGGCCTTTCCAACGATCCTGGAACCCCGCCGATAGAAGGGTAGCGAGCTTATGTATTCTATGTCATAACATTGACATTGAGCTCGTCCAAACAATCTTTATGATGTAAGACCCATCCCGTACGACGACATGATTGAATTGTTTAACCATAAAATGTTCTCAGGTTCGTCAAATAAATTAAAACAATGACAAGTGTCAGGTCCTTCAGTGCATTCATCCACTATAGACACAATCGGAAAGATGATCCATAATTTGCTGAATACCTTGACGGGAATAGGAAATTGTTTACGAGTTGTTAAAATTTCACAATACCTAAACGTTGCAATCTTTTCCTATAAGACGACAATCTTGAGACATTTTCTCGCAAACCTGGGAGAATATTTTTCCAATTCACCAATTAAAGATTCTAACAAAGCCATTAATGATGGTAAGAAATGTCACAGCAAACAAAATGAAGGCTCAGTGGAAGGCTCAACTTTTAAACACTCTTCATCTCTACAAAAAGTTTTTAGAGTTCTTATCAAATTTATTTTGCAGTTGGTGGTGAAATTTTTCCATACTTCAATTGCACATTCTGAAGAGTTGTAAAATTTCAACATGTATTGAGTCTTGTGCATGGCTCCGGGTAAATACCATGTAATGCAGCAACTGG